>CATIWO010461773.1:0-10444 GCA_949673435.1 Macaranga tanarius
CTTTATGCATATTTAGCTATGTAAGAGTGCATGTGATATGATCTATGGGCATGAAAGTGTTGTGTGTTGATGCAAATGTTGCATGCAATGAAAAATTTTAAATTCTGCATTTTCATTGTTCTCTACCTACACTTTCCTTCAGTAATATCTATGCTGGGAGTCACTCACGACTTATGGGAACTAAATGTAATACATTAGGATTTTCACATTTAGTGTGGAAAGATGTTTCCATAATATTAAGTGTTAATATCATTTCCCATTGCCATTTAGACTTGAACTTAGTAATTCACATATATAAGGGTTGCACTTGTGATGATTAACATTAATTTGATTATTAATTAATTAATTAAATTAATTGAATTGAATTTACGCATATGCGGAGATCTAGCATATCCCGAAATCCGAATTCAAAGATTGGAACTTTATTGCATTTAAACAAACATTAATTTAGGCTTAATTTAATTTGAGATTGTTTGTACAAATTTTTGGCAAACTGGATGTTGTGTCCCACCGAGCGTGTCGAAAGCTTGTTGGTGTGATTTGATTATTATTGACTTCTTTCAAATGAGTGTGGATTCTCAAATGCCTTTACCACAATTTGTTTGAGTTCCAAGGATGTAAAAGATTGTATTTGATTGTAAATGGTAAATTGACTGCTGGAGGTAATGATAATTTGCTGAAGGTAATGATAATTTGTTAGAGGAAATGATAAATGAGCTAAAGGTAATGCTAGAGGTAATGAAAATAAGCTTGAGGAAATTGTAAATATGCTGGAGGTAATAACAATAAGCTTGAGGAAATTAAAATATGATTGAATTGACAGTGAATACAAAAACTGTTGAAAGTATAAAATTGCTAAAAGAAATGGCTATTTGCTAAAAATTGATTGGATTGATTTGTTGTTGAGTTGTTGATTGTTGGTGTGTTGATGTTGGATGTTGTTAGATTCCATGCTGCTTGCCTTCCTTGTATAGCTCAGTCTCTTGGTGCAGAAGCGTAGTCTCATAAATTTTCACCTTACTGCAGAAGTTGAGTTCCTTTAATTCTTCAATAATTGCTCTCATAGATTCTATAACTTCTATATCCCTTGCATTTCCTCCAGCTACCTCTAGCCCCCTTTGGAATTTTCTTCCTTTCCTGCTAAGTCAACAATTGAATTCTTCACCAAGTCTTCAATTCTTAATTTCTCCAGCATCTTCATGTTCTTTAGCTTTAATTACCTCAAGCTTGCTCGTGTAACCTGCTCATTGAATTTCCTCAAGCACACAGTGCCTCTGATTACCTCCAGAAGCTTCTTTCTTCAGCTCCTCAATTTATTTTCTCCAAGTAATATTACATGGGCTAGGCTTCATTATTGGGCTTACTTGGGCCTTAATTTTAACAATGGGCTAGAAAATTTATATTTTGGCACAAACAGAGATATTAAGTTAAAGATTAAATTAATATTAGCCTTCTAAATATGTATGGACATGGGCAATAAAATGATCCATATGTGTTATGGATGATGGACTTGGTCTATGCGATGCACCATAGGCATTAGACTTGGTTTAAAGAGTTTGAACTAGTCCACTTGTTATTTATATGGATTGGGTTTTAATTAAAGAGTTTTTGGATTGGGCCATCTCTAAGTGTAGAGAAGCCCATATCCTAAGCCTAAGCCCAAGCCCATTAAATGTTAATGGAATTGGAATAGTGATAGGGATATCCATACAACCAAACAAGCCAATTCAAAGGTGGGTGGCTTCTTTTGTCAAAGTGGTAGAATTCCAAGTCTTCCATTGACTTGGAATAAGGACTAGCAATAGTTGCTAGACTTGACAAAGAAGACACTAAAAGGCTTATTTGATTAACAAGAAAAGTTGAAGAAACTAACTCCATGCTAGCTAAAACTTTTGGCCAAGAGTGAGAGAGAGAGCTTGGTTACTCTAACCAAACAAATGGAAAAAGAATAGAGAGTCTTTTCTTCTTCCATAGTTTAAATTTGAGTGAACTTAGATATATCACTAGAGTTGTGATCTCTCTAACAATCCATCATCCTTGGAAGATCCTTTTAAGTTTCATACCTTCAAGATTGAAGTAGCTTTCACAAGCTTTTGGGTCTTAACAAGAGAGGCTTGTGTGGTGGAGCTTCATCAATCTCGAAGATCAACTAAGTGCAATCCGTGTGTCTCGAGCTAGAGGTTTCATGTTTAGAAAACTCAAAGCTAGTAGATTCAACAACCAAAGCTTGTCGAGCGTTCTACTCACTAAGGAGTATTGTAAGTGTTACTTAACTCTTAGTATGTAGGACTTGTAATTTGATTACATAACTACTTTGCTTGTTGATAAAATATTGTCCATGATGCATGTTTAGTTGTGTAAAGTGCATGTGATTTGGTTCTTTGGGTATGAATGGATTCAAACTTGATGCAAGTGTTGCATGCTTCTAAAAATTTAAAAATTCTGCATATTTGGTTGTTTTGATTCTCCATTCCCTTCAGGAATATGATGGAATATGGAATGTTGCTAATGGAAATGTGATTGATGTTATATGTGCATTCAAAATATGGAATGTGATAATATGTGAGCTTTGTGTGTGTGATTATGGTGAGGCCTTACTTACTGTGATTGTTAATTTCGACAACATGATTATGTTGTGTTATATTATGTTGTGCCTCATGTGAATGTAAATTTGAAAAGAATGTGAGGAATGTGAGGTATATGTGTGATAGTGGGGTTGAGCTGAAGGGATAGCCTCCACTGATAGTGAGATTTGAGATTGAGCTGGGTGAATAGTCTCAGAAGTAGTCGCATTTGAAATATTAATTATAAGAAATAGGAAAGCTGAGCTTGGTGGATAGCTACCCAACAATTATATAAGAATGTGAGATCTGGGACTGAGCCGGGTGGATAGTCTCAGTATGTGGCCATTTGTGAAAAATATGATTGTAAGGATAAAGCCTAAGTTGGCGATGTGTGAGGAAATTATGTGACGGTGGTTTCGACCAGATAATTAATGTGTATGGATATGTATTCTTGCATTCATATTTGCATATAAATGTTAAATTCTGATTTTAATATGAGATGTGAATGTGATGGTTGTGGTTGTGTGTTGATATGTATTTATACACACCAATATGTATGTATTATCAATTGTTAGTTTGCTATTGATGATATTGATTTATGAAATGGCTGTGGATTATTTGAAATGTTGTGAAAATGGATTATCAAATTAAGGACATGGGTTGAGACACGGGCTTGTCTCAGACTGTGCGATAAAACACGAGCATGTGTAACTTAACAATTTCAGCTGCAAGTAGACACTGGCACTTGCCAGCTGGGAAGTCTGTGAGTAGACACTGGCACTCGCCAGTGGACATTGAGACAGAAACAAAGCCATATTCCAGGTTGTGTCTCGATTGTGGTTTTTAACTAGAATACTACACGGGGAGAGACACGCCCGTGTAGTCCACTTTTAGTTGTTTAATTAATTCTTGTTAATTAGTTCTTAAGAAATCTATATTAGTTTCTACTTACTGAGTTGCAAGCTCATTCCTTTGCAAATATTTTTTTTTTAGGCTAAGCGACAGTTGAGTCAATGTTTGCATGCAATAGAGATACCAGGTGGGCCAGTGATGAGTCCGGTGTATATATAACTAGATATTACTTTCATTTAGGCCTGATATTTGTACTCGAACTTTTTAATGTGTATTAAGAAGTTATTTTATATGAGAGTATACTTGTAGAATGTTATATTTATTGATCAGGATCTTGTGTTAATGGTGAAGAATATGATATCTTACGAAGAAATTTTGATTGTTCCATGTGCGTAAATGTACTTTGGGAGTGTTACAATCCTTATTTTGATTTTTTCTTTTCTTGTTCTTATCTTATTCTTATCTTTGTTCTTATTGTTGATTATGTGGGTTAAGTCATTTGTCTAATCCCTTTCTAATTTCCTCTTAAATTTTCAATTTTCCTCTAAATCACATATTAGCCCTATTCACCCCCCTCTAGGGCTTTTCAATTGGTATTAGAGCTAGTATTCTAGGTACGTAGTTGCTAGAATTTAAGATCATGGGGAGTGAATTTCTTTCTTTTCAAACCTATAGACCCTTCTTTAATAGGAGTGACTATCCTTTTTGGAAACATAAAATGGAGCTTTATCTTGATAGTGATCCTATTAGATTGTGGGATGTGATCACTACAAGAAAAATGGTCTACGGTGACATTTTTTAATGACATTTTATACAATTGTCACTTAAGAGAGTAAAATTATAATAAAGCAATATTTTTTATAAATATCACAATATATTATATTTAATTTGACATTTCTTTTAATAGGGAGTGACATTTATTATAAATGTCATTTTTATTTTTATTTTGGGATGTATATTTTAGTATTAACCGACATTTATAATAAATGTTATTTTATTTTTATTCTTGTGACAATTATTAAAGAAACTAAAAAAGAAAAAAAAATTTAGGGGAGAGAGGGTCTTGTTCCTTTTTTTTGATAAACCATAAATATAAATCCTAATCAATACCATAAGCATATCAGCAATTTTTTTTTTTTGGTTTGAACACCCACTGTATCCTGGTACTGCAAAATCTTAATTTTTTTTGAAAGGCAAAATCTTAATTTTTAAATAACCCTAAATTGACAAAAATAATGAGGCCATCAAAAATCTTCTTTTAGCATTCTTTTTCCTCATTGTCCTCTATCTTCTTTTCCACTCTCCACCCTCTTTCCCTCTTATATTCCACCACCTCCATAGCCGTTCACCATCGTCACCTCTTCTCCATCACCTTCTCTTCCTCCTCCTCAATTAGCTCGCCATCGACCTTGGTTCTTCATCTTTTTCTATAGACTCATCACTTCCTATGAGATCTCCAAAGACACCTCTCATTACCCTTGGCCTTCAAAGGCAGCCTGAGATTCATAGTTAGTTGGCCCATGCTTTTAAAGAAATGATCAATTTAAATCTATGAGATATTTACAAGTTTGTAATTAGGACTGATGATACTCTGTTTTTTTTTTTGTGTGGATAATTTGGTCAAAACTTAAACATAATTTGGTCATATGGAGAGAAATGATAGAATATAAAATATTCATTTCATATGTTAATTGGCAATGGTGATTTTGTGATTAATAATTTATTAGGTTGAGTTTTATGTGTTATGCTTATTTGTGATGCTAGAGTTTTTTCTTGTTTAGCTGAATTAGTTTTGGTTGAATTGGATTGGGTTTTAATCAGCTTATGGATTTAGTTTCATCCAGGTTGAATTTGGTTTCATCAATATTGATTTTCATAATGTTGGTTGGGATTGGTTTTCAATACTGTCTGAATTGAGAACTCATAAATCTAGGCTTTAAGCTGAATTGGGAACTCACTTTTTTTGCTGAATTGGAAACTCATTTTCTTGGCTGAATTGCAAACTCATAAGATGTCTTTTTTTTTTTTTATGATAGGTTATTCAATGATGGAGAAGAAGAATACAACTACAATGAAAAAATGGAGATATTTGTTTTTTTTTCTTCGCAGCTTAAAAAAAGATTTTTTTTATTTACAATGTGGGTCCCACATTTTAGGACATCATCTGAACTTATCGCTTAAAATCTAACAACATTTATGAAAGTGTTTATATGCAGTCAAAATTACACGTTAAGGATTATTTTTGGACCTCAAAAAGTATTAGATACTAATGTAAGAATCAAGGTAGACATTAGGATCATATTTGAACCTTTTCCCCAAGGCATTAAATCAGTTGTGTATAGTCACAATCATTGCATCTTTTAAAAAAAAATGTTTGCAAATTTAATAGTTAGTGTTTACTTCTGAACATTCACACCCGTTAATCCTTTTGCACTAAAGATTAAATCTTTGGAACAAAAATAGTAACCCAATAAAAAAATAGATTTATAATCAATTCTTTGTCGTGCATCATCAAGTTCTTACTTTTTCTTCCTTAACGTAATTACTAAAACTACCCTTTACATATTATTTAGTAATATTTAATTCTTTTTGTTTAATTGCTCTTTTTTTTTCCAGTTAGTTTATCCACCTAAACAAACTCTCTCTTGTGTGACCTGTGTGCACATGAAAGCTACTATATTTACAGAGACAATATTTGTTATAGTTAGCTTGGAGATAGATAGATTTAATATATATTTTTCATGTGTTTACCTTTTTGAAGTAAATGATTCTTTGGAGAGATATTTGGAGGGTTTTTAATTAAGTACAAATTAATTACTTAAAAAATGGGTTTTTTTTTTACAAATTAAAAATTTAACAAAATATATATTAAGTTATTACAAAAAAATAATTTATAAAAAATAAAATAAAATATTTATATTTTTGTTTGTAAATTTCAATAAATTTTCTTAAATAAAGTAGCTTATTTTGTTTTAAAACAAAGTAGATTACTTTGTTTATCATATAAGTCACGGTTATTTATATATTTTATCAACTTCCCACCCATCAAATAAGAGTTAGGTAAAAAGAAAACCTCTACCTTTTTTTTTTCCTAGCAAAAGAGTTGATTAATTTTCCAAACATAAAACCTAATTTAATTAAAGTTTCCTTACTCTTATCCATAGTAAAAGGGCTGATTTTTTTGCTCAAAAAATGAGTTGATTCCTCGCCTTCAAAGAAAAAAACAAACATAAAATCTAATAGTATCGTTCTCTTCATCCCTCTTAATTCTCTCTTCTCTATTCAATTATTCTTCCTATCTCAATCTTCTTTATCAAAGATCAAAAATCTCTCTCAATATTCTTAAATTCAAGCTTTTCCTTGCTTACAAAAGTAAAAGCTTTTGATTTCTCGCTCTCATTCTCATCTCATTTTATGCAGAGACCCACTTAGTCTTCTGTTTAATTTCTATTTTTCTATTAATCATTATCATCATCATCAGTATATAGTATTTCACTAACACACAGGCAGGTTTAATCTTTTATCTTTATCCTTTAATTGAATGATCTATTTGTTTTGATTTAATTCTTTTTCTTCTATGGAAAAATGCAAATTTTTTCTTTGTTTATTTTATCTGAACTTAATTTTAGTCCAAGTATAATCATACTGTGCTATATTGTGGGTTTTTTCTCCTCTATCATTTTTTTGAATGAGTTTATATCATATAAAAAAATTAAAAAACTCTCTCAATCTTATTCGTTGCTTTTTTGCACACGCCTATTTGCACAATTCAATTGAAATGTTGCTTTATGAAAGTTATTAGTTATAGAGGATCATAAAAGGATTTAATTACACAAGTACACATATCTTGGTAAAGTTTGGGGGTTGAAGGTTTTTCAAATAGATAGGTAGCTAGTCTATTTAAACTACATTGTATTTTTTTATATATAAATATTTATGTATGATGTATTGAGAAAAGATTTAAAGATAATAGATAGCCAAGTATACTAGACACTGTTTGCTAATTGATTTTAGATTCTATATAGATAGATCGATGGATAAAACAACTTTCTATATATGCTCATCGTTCTTTTCTTGTTCAACAACACAACCTTTCATGACTCTTAAGTTACTGAGCAAATTATTTTAGCAACTTTATATAATTTGAAATTTTATCTTTTTCTTTGTCTTTTATTTGGTTATTAACTTTAGTAAGTTGTTCTTCTTATTACTTTATTGGTCAGGCAAGCTAGTCTTTCCACAGATTGTTGTAAGGTTTTTTAGAGGTACCATTTTTCCTTTAATTTTTTTTTCTATTTTCTTTTGTTTTTTTTTTATTTTTGCTTCCTGATCTGTTTGTTTACTTATTTTTCTGCTTTTTATTGTTTTGTTTCATAATTGCTCATTTGAATTCACTACACACTCATTATGACTGAGAAAACATTAAAGTCCTAAGTAACTAGCTAAATACATTTATGATTTATTGTGTTAACATAGGCATGTGAATTGTGTTTATTTATAGTGTAACAAACATGTTTTTAATATGAATTATAAAAAATTACTAATGGATTTACAATTGATATGACGATAGAGAGAATTTGTTAGTCAGCTATTATTCTATAGGTTTCTGAAGTATAACAACTGTATAGTAATCCTCAAATTTATATTTTGATTTATCATGTAATTCTATAATTACTTGTCATTTAACACTCTTTTTTAGTTAATGTGATACATGTTTCCTTTTATCTGTATAACAAAATTTTTGCCATTGATTTTAGGTTTTGTTAATTTGATGGATAAGTCATGGATTGATGAGCAAAATAGATTAAGTATAAGGTACTTATAAGGGGTTATCAATTTTTTTGAATTTGCTCTAAAATTCTACACTGATGGGAAGTTATCATGTCCATGCACAAAATGTGTCAACGGGTTAAGATTTACCAAAGATGTAGTCACTACTCATTTATTAGATAATGGATTTTCTCGAAGTTATAAGCCTTGGTATTGTCATGGAGAGTCTTTACCATCAAATGTAGAAGAAAATCAATTTGGATGTTCACACTCAAATCATGGAGAATCTAGTTCAGGCGCACAAGTTGGTGTTCAACAATTTCTTGAAGATATTATAATTGGCCATACAAACATTAGAGAAGGAGGTTCAACTAAAGATATGATAGAAGACTATGAATTTTCTACTGATAGAAATATGCAACTTGATGCTGACCAGTTGAATGAGGAAGCAATGAAATTTTATGGTCTTTTGGAGAAAAGTAATTAACAACTTTTTGAGGGGTGTAAAAAGCATAGCAGGCTCTTATTTTATTTTAGACTTATTTGATAAGAAGTGCATGAATGGGTGGAGTAATGAATCATTCAACAAGTTACTTAATGAACTGAGAGAAACATTACCAGAGGGAGAAGAGTTACCAAGCTCATCTTATGAGGTCAAAAAGATAATTCATGAATTAGGCCTTAGTTATGAGAAAATTCATGCATGTCCTAATAATTGCATGTTATTTTGGAAGGAAAAGGTGAATGAGCAAGTGTGTTCTATATGTGGTGCTTCTAGGTGGCAAACAGAGGAAAATGATTTTGATGATGATGCATCTATATCAATGAGAAAAAAGAAAAAGAAGCCAATAAAGGTTTTAAGATGGTTTCCCCTCAAACCTAGACTACAAAGATTGTTTATGTATTCTAAAACAGCTTCTTTAATGTGATGGCACTATGATGAACATATTAATGATGGATATTTGAGGCATCATGCTGATTCTATTGCTTGGAAAGAGTTTGATAATCGATACAAGGATTTTTCAAAAGAACCACATAATATTCGGCTTGGTTTGGCAAGTGATGGCTTTAATCCATTTCAAACTATGAGTATTTCACATAGCACATGGCCAGTTGTATTATTAATATATAATTTGCCTCCATGGTTATGTATGAAGTAGCCATATTTCATTCTATCTTTACTCATTCCCAGCCCTGAGTCTCATGGAGACAAGATTGATGTGTTTTTACAGCCTTTGATTGATAAGTTAATTTATCTATGGACTATTGGTGTAGAAACTTATAATGCCCATGCAAAAAATATTTTTCAAATGCACGCTGCACTAATGTGGACTATTAATGATTTTCCTGCATGTGGTATGATTTCAGTTTGGAATACGTAAAGCAAATATGCTTTTCCATCTTTTGTATTTGGCACTTGCTCAATGTGGCTAAAGAAAGGTGGAAAGTATTGCTTTTTGGGTCATCGTCGATTTTTACCTCTAGATTATCCATTTAGACGGGATAAGTGCAATTTCAATGGCAAGGAAGAGATAAGAGGAAAACCAACACCAATAAATGGATTTATGACTTTAAATCAGTTAAATGGAGAAGTCACTATAAGGAATTTTAATGGTGAAATTGTTGATAAGAGTGCAACATGGAAGAAGAAAAGCATATTTTACATGTTACCGTATTGGGAGTTTAATTTGATTCGACATAATCTTGATGTTATGCACATCGAGAAAAATGTATGTGATAACATTATAGGCACCCTTTTGAACATTAAAGGAAAAATAAAAGATAATTTGAAAGCTCGTCAAGACCTCAAGGAAATGCATATAAGGAAGGAGCTTCATCCCATTCAACTAGAAAATGGGAGAACATACATACCCTCAGCTTGTTACACATTATCCTCTACTGAAAAAGATCATTTTTAAGGATATTGAAAGGACTAAAAGTGCCAGATAGTTATTCCTCAAACATTTCAAGGTGTGTAAAGCTAAAGAAATGTAAATTAGTAGGCCTAAAAAGTCATAATTGCCACATTTTGATGCAAGATATGTTGCCAGTGGCTTTGAGGGGTTCTTTATCAAAGAAAGTCTTAAAAGCAATAACTAATCTATTTACTTATTTTTGAGAATTATGTTCTAAAGTTCTCAAAATAAGTCGACTTGAAGAATTAGAGGTGCAAATAGTTGAGACACTTTGTTGTTTAGAGAAGATATTTCCACCATCTTTTTTCACTATTATGGTGCACTTAGTCATTCATTTGGCAA
>CATIWO010461841.1:0-11451 GCA_949673435.1 Macaranga tanarius
GTTTAATATTAATAAAATGAATATAAAAATTGAAACTATATATATATATATAATACTATTAAATTATCAGTTCTAGTTTCGGTTCTTCGGTTCGGTACAATTCGGAGCGGTTCGGAATGGATCTCGGTTTGAAGAATTCAAAATTACCAGACCCGTCCCAATAAAAATTTTCGGGACAGTTCGGTTCGGAGAAAGTCAAACGGTCAACGGATATTTTCGGCTTTGGAGATTTTCAGTTCGGTTTTTCGGAACAGTTCGGGTTCTCCAAGACTCGTGCTCAGCCCTAATTTTCACTAGTATACTTAACTAATGGAATAACTATAGGAGAGATATTACCCCAACTAATAGAAATAATCTTTTAACAATAGATATTTAAATATTTGCATTCCTTTTATGATACCACCACATATTAATACAATGAAAACAATATCGATAATCCTCAAACTTTATAAAATAATCATCGAATGGAAATAAGATATACGCAAGTATAAATATGTCTATATATATATAAGTACTCAGTCATACACATTCATCCAAATATTGTACCAAATATATATACAATGATCAAATATATACAATAAGAGTATCAGATGCTATAACAATAACTTAAAAATATATAAGTATCTATGCTTCAGCATCTCTCTCTCAGAGGTCGGGTCCTGAGCCAACCGGGATGTGGTGGACATAGAGGAACTCCAGTCATAAGCCAAAACCACCATAGATCATCCATCCATGCAATCCAAAAAGTATCACAATAAAAGCTCTAAGGGTGTGGGATGGCCTAGAAGCAAAAAGACCAAAAAGGATGTAGACTCTATCTCTACATCACACCCAAGTCAGGGTGACCTAGATATTTGTTGTTGTCTTATAGAATACTCAAAAGGTAGTGCAAATGCTGTCAAGGTGCTCCTCACGGATGGTGGACATACGGACTGATGCCCCTATGGGCTCAACTGTGACTCGGAAGGCCAGGTCAGCATCAATGTCATGATACACAGTATACTTCTCTAAACTCTCAGCCTCTGTGACTTTATAAGTCATGGTGGTCTACTGGACGACCATACCTCTAGTATATAGCTATGCAAATACTACTAAGCTGAAAAATAATTTAAAATAAAGTGGTAAGTAATTTCATAAGGAAATTACCCAATGAGTGGCTAGAGATATCTAAAGCAAAAATCTTAAAAAATAAAAATCCAACACTCAATACTATATGTTCACAAATAAATGAAATTAAACTTAAAGGCAATTAAATAAATGAAGTAGTCAATATTTCAAAGATAATTTTGTGATCATCTCGTTTCTTTATATTTAAAATTCAATAATCATTTTTTATTAAATAATTAAAATCTCTCATACCACCGTATGTTATAGGAAATAGATTTAAATTCCCAAATTATTATTCATAAATATTTCGTTCATCATATTCTTTGAATTGTATATTATACTTTCGAGAGCTTGCTAGCCCATTCCACATTTACATTTTTAAAATGTTTATTCATTGTATAATATATAATCTCACCATAATACTATATCCTTCAAATATACATTTACATTTTAAATCTCACAACACTCGACATCTCAGCTCAAAACTCTTATACAGTCCACACTAACTGTATGTCATATCATCATTTCTCAATAATTTTATATGCATACTTATCAACCATATAAATTCACTCCAAAGGCACCTCTGAACCCATGCACTATCCTAAAGACAGTTATCATTTGGTTGGCCAACTCACTCTTAACAATATCAATACATATACATATGTATATCTCTCTCTTTATTCATATATATATATTTACGTTTTTTACTTTCATATTATAATTTCCATTACAGCTTTGAATTTTCAATTATCATTTAAGATTTTTCATTTCTTCCGTACTTTATATTTCATATGTCTCAGTTCAGCATATCTTAAATTATAAATTTAGTCTCTATATTTGAGACTTGGTGATTTATACACTTTATTCGATATGTCAGAAAATCATTTCACTTCAGATCAATAACTATATTTCATTTTACTTAATTTAATTAAATCATATTATTTCTGATATTCACGCATATTCCTTAATATTTCGATTTGAGTTTACGTTTCAAAGTTTAAGTTTTGGTTCATTTATAGTGCAGAAATGAGCTGCAAAGGTGGTATCGCCTTAGTACTGAGGCGCCGTCTCCATCCATTGAGGCGCCGCCTTAATGCTACTGATCATTCAGGCGTCGCCTCCTGATCATTCAGGCGCCACCTGAGTGAATCGCATGTGCGTTCTGCATGGAAACCCAATTCAAAAATCCATATTTTTACACCAATTATACCATAAATGACTACAATACAAGTTCCCTTCTTTTAAGCACATTAAAACATGCATTTGGACTTATATATACATTATTTTCTATAATAAAAAATAATAATTCTAGCATCATAACTCAAAAATTTCAAGTTGAAATCCTAAAAAAAAATAATAAAAGTTAACCACTCATAAGATTAGAAGCTCAAAATCAACAAATTCTGAATTTCTTGGAACCCTAGCTACAGTGCCCTTTTAATTTTCTTCTTCTTCTTTTCTTTCTCTCTTTTGTTTCTTTCTTTCTTCTCCTTTCTTGCTTCTGCGTTCTTAATTCAGATACTTTTTTTTTCCAATCCTCCATTATTCTACTCATTCCTTTATAAATCCCCACTTAATCTTTTCCTTTAAATTTAGTCCTTGATTTGTTTCAAATTCATCCAAATCTCCTATATTCAATTTCATTCTAATTATTTCTTTTAAACTCAATTCTCTAATAAATAAAACTCAAACATATTTAACTAAATCGTATTAATCCAGTCCTGAGGATACATATGTTACAATCCTTCCCCTCTAAAAAGATAAATTACAAAAGATATGGATATTATTGTCTAATATCCTCTTCTTACTCCCAAGTAGCTTCCTCTTGGGAATGATTTTTCCATAGCTCCTTGACTAATGGAATAACCTTATTTCTTAATACCTTTTGATCCCTTACAGAGATAGCCACTGGTACTTCCTCATAGCTCAAATTTTCTTTCAATTCCACTTATTGTTCTTGCAAAATATGAGTGGGATCACTTCGATATTTTCTCAATATTGATACATGAAATACATTATGTACTCCCTCTAATTTAGGTGGTAAGGCTAATCGATAGGTTACTGGTACAATACGCTCAACTACTTCATATGGCTCGATAAATCTTGGACTCAATTTCCTATGTTTGTCAAACCTTATTATACCCTTCCATAGAGATATCTTTAAAAATACTTTGTTACCCATATTAAACTCGATATCAACTTGTTTAAGATTTTCATGACTTCATTGTCTATCCTGAGCTACTTTAAGATTTTCCCTAACTGCTCGAATATTATCCGTAGTTAATTAAACTAGCTCAAGACCCAATAATTTCCTTTCTTCAACTTCTTCCTAACAGATGGGAGTTCTACACCTTCTACCATATAGAGCCTTAAACGGTGCCATATCCAAACTACTTTAATAACTATTATTATAAGAAAATTCCATTAAAGGCACTTATTTATCCCAATTTCCACCAAAATCTAAGGCACTAGCTCTTAGCATATCCTCTAATATATGTATTGTCCTCTCAAATTATCCATCAGTTTAGGGGTGAAAGGTAGTACTAAACCTCAATCTGGTGCCTAAAACCTCCTGTAAACTCAGCCAGAATCGTGAGGTAAACCTCGGATCACAATTATATATAATTGACACTGGCGTTCCATGCAACTTTATTACTTCCTTAATATACAACTCTGCTAACTTATTCAAACTATAACTAATCCTGATTGGCAAAAAATGTCTGGACTTAGTCAATCTATTTATAATCACCCACATTGCATCATTTTCTTGTTGGGTTCTTGGCAATCTAACTACAAAATCCATAGTTATATATTCTCATTTCCACTTTGGTATTAGCAAAGATTGCAACAACCCAGCTAGATGTTTATGCTCAGCCTTAACTTACTGACAAGTTAAGCATTTAGAAATATAATCCGCTATGTCTTTCTTCATTCCTTTTCACCAATAATGCTCTTTCAAATTTCTATTGTGAGACCCGCAACACGTGGCCTTAAACAAACCCAAACACATGTCAACAAGAATATACTCAATTAAAATAATGAGTATAAATACATGCCATGCACATTCATAAGTCAACATACATTACTATTATACATACACACAGATGAAATAAATGAACGATAAGAAGTATAAATTTTTTTTTAAATATAGGACTGCACCAGAGGACTGGCGGTCACCAGTCACTAGCGCTCGCCAGTGGCTGGTGACAGCCCCTCCCTGCTCTATCCCAAAACCTGCTTAAAACACAACCTATTTGCATTATAAACACATAAAACATCTTGGACAATGCTTCTTACACACAATTTCACAAATGGCACATTCAAATTATATATATAAGTTAAACAACTTCACAATTCCTACATATGTACATCACTATTCATTCTCTAATGCACATCACCAAGTGCAATCTCCACACAACCATTACAAAATACACAAACTCATAATTCTTTTCAAATGCAGAATGAGTGCATGGAAAATAAAGATGGAAGATGATTCACTAAGCATACCTCGGGCCTCCGGAAATCACAAGCTAAGCAAGCGTCAAACTCTTACTAACTATCTACTGAAAAATAGTTACAATGGGGGTAAGCTTGCGACTCAATAAGCAATTACTAATATAACAATACATATATCACTTCTCAAGAACTAATTAAGTGATATATATATATATATATATATATATATATATATATATATATATATATATAACAAGAGTTTATAGATTAGGATTAAACATGAACCATACCTTAAATTCTAGCATATACCAATCATATATAGAATTCTTGCTAAACATATACCAACATATTCATAACATATACCAAACATATACACAACATATACCAAATATATACACAAGGTATACCACTTACTCATACATATCACAACCATATCAATTAATAATCATATCTCATCTCATGAATTCAAAACTCATATATTCATATCAATTAATCACATATCGTCGTCAAACCAAAACTCATCATTTCTCATAAAACCATAACTCATTCTTCTATATCACAATATCAAAGTTTGGTATCCGGCCGGAACCACCTCACATATGCATTTCTCATAAGTGGTCACATACTGAGACTATCCGCCCGGCTCAGTCCCAGTCTCACATCCTCACATATAATTTATCGTGTAGCTATACGCCCGGCTCAGCTTGCCCATCTCACATTTCATCTTTTTCTCATATGACCACTACTGGAACTATCCGCCCGACTCAGTTCTAGATTTCACAATCAGTGGAGCTATCCGCCCAGCTCAGCCCCACTATCTCACATATTCCTCACTAACATTCAATCAATTCTCATTCTCATACACATCACATTTCAATAGCCATGTCTCACTTCATATCATATCAACCACAATTCAATATTTCACAATCTACATGTTTATTTCATATTGTCATTATTCAATCAATTCACATATATGTGCACAATTCACATTTGAATAATCAAACATCACTTCACACTACTTTCTATCAATTCATTCCATCACAATTCCACATTCTTAACAAATATATATATATAACATTTCATTTCTTATCATATAATTACCCAATTCATGTTAAGCAACACAATTCTCATTCAATATATATACATATTATGTATATATCATACCACATCACATACTTGCCAAATTATTCATAGTAATATAAATCTTATATTCAAGAGATTCAATATATATATATATTAATAATTACTTACACACAAGTGCTTTAACTCCTTCAAAAGCAAAGCTCCCCTAGTGAGTAGTACCTCCAATATCCTTATCAATGCCTACACACAATCATACATCAATACCATATAACAAGCATGACTCTTGCACCAAACTCACTAGATGCAACTAGGTGCAACTACATACTTAAGATTTAATATGTCCAAATAATTCACACACATGTTCAAAAATTATAAAAATATTATTTAAACTAGACCTATGAGTCTACTTGAAATTTTAACTATAATTTCTTAATTTGGATATATATGGAATTAATTATGGATTTTTGATTAAATCTGGGTAAAACAGAGTTGACAGCATAAGCATGAAAATGTCAAGCACTTTCAGTCAACTTTAACAGCAAAATCAGCTAAATCTTAAAACACAAAAGTTATAAAGGACACTCTGACATTTCCAGAGCATTAAACCTTGCTCAAATCATAGATCTGAAACTCAAAATATGATTAAAATACTAAGACTAATGCAAATGAAAAAACAGAACTCGAATTTCACCCATCACAATCTAGCTTTAATTAACCAAAATAAATGCAAGACTTACCAAAAGTGATACTCAAACAACTTCTAGATCTCCTATAGCTCCTCAAAATCCTTACTAGATGTGTAGAGAATTATTAAAATCTCCCAAACAAATCAAGAACCACCATTCTTCTTACAACCAAAATCTCTACACTCTAAACCCTCACAAACACACATATACACATATATTAATATGCACCAATCACAAAATAACAAATATAGCCTAAGGTGTCCCTTAATTAAAAGCCATAATCATCACAAGGAATAAAATAATAAAAAGTTAGATAATTATCAACAATTATCTCTACAAAATCTCTACACCTCCTTAATAAACTTAGATAATTACCTAATAATCCACAACTTTCTATTTTGATAAATAACTCCAAAACTTTCTAAACAAATATACCCCTCTCTACCAACATATACATGCCCCACTTAGATACAATCCATAACTCTACTCTATAAATATATGAAATGTACAATGCATGAACAGTGCATCTAAGATGCAGGTGTTACATCTATATATTTTAGTGCTACTTGGATGCATAGCATAGGTAGAACAATGTGCTTCCTCTAAAATTTTTCTTCTTAATTCACCCTTATCCGACATATATATTCTTTTTCCCATCCTTATCATTCCTTCCCCATCAAAAGTCATGTCTTTATTCCTTTCATTTTTAATGTCTTCATACTATTTTCCTACTTCATCATCTATCTTTTATGCCTGCACAATCCTTTCGATTAACAGTGGTCTTACTTTTAGTGTGGCTAAAATATTGTTACAAAGGTTACAACCTGAGCCTGATTTATACGCCTAATTTTGATAAATAACAAAAATAATAAAAATAATATTGTCGCTAATGTGGTTAAATCGAGATATATGATAGCAACAAAAATGGTGATAAAGTGATAAATATGTGTGTGAACGTAAATTGTCAAGTGTAAAAGCAATTGACAAAGTACAAAAGCCCATAAAGCCCAAATGCAAGATGTTGAAGGGTATTTCAGTAATTGAAGAAATTAACTTTATGTGAAAAGTACTTGAGAGCAAATCTACATCATCTATTTCATAAATCTGATGGTTTTCAAGCTCTGTACTTTATTTCTATTTTTGGCTAAAAAGATAAAGAAACATTTTCTGCAGATGAGCTAATTTATACATCAGTAGAGCAAATGGCTTTGGTGACACCTGCCTCACTGTCTCTTATCTTTTCTGTAGACAAAATAGCACAACACACACTTTTGCATTGCACTCACTCTTACATAAGCCATGCACAACATTTTTGGCAGAAGAGCATAATTTATCCTTTATTTATTTTATCAAAAGAATTTTGTGATTAGTTCAAATGGTATCTCTTTCCAGCTCAGCCCTTAGAATAAATAGCTCAACCAATTTTCATTAAAGGGCAGAGAGCATTTTTGAAAAATCAAGCATTGCACTTCAAACATTGCTCATTTGCTCTCTCAAGTACTTATAGGTTTTATTTATATTTTCTTGTGTGAAATCTGATAGAAAAATATTGAAAATCTTTTGTAATCAAGTGAGGAAGGTCTTCAAGTACCTATTGATAAGCTTGTGGTGTAAGTTTTCTTGTTAATATGTAAAACCAGTGGTGAGGAGCAGTTTTTAAGTTCTATTCGAAAACTAGAGGGGTGCAGTTTTTCTGGAGCTATTTAAAAACTAGATAGGGAACAATCTCTGAATCTGTTTGAAAATCAGTTTGTGGGGGTACTTATAGCAACAGAGTAGTTATGGATAAGGTTGTACTCCAAGGCTTGTCTCTTGCCAATTAAAAGAGACTAAGATTGAGAGAAAATCTTAAGGAGTGCCTCAAGGATTGGATGTAGGCAGGTAGCCGAACCACGATAAAATTGCTTTGTCTGTTTTCTCTTCTATTTACTACTCATCTTTGCAAGCCCTCTCAAGCAAATTTCAAAGAGATCTTCAAAATCTTATTTTAATAAATCTATTTTCTACGAGTAAGTCATGTTCAACCAATTTTTGTGTTTAAGAATAGTTTTCCCGTTTGCAATCTTTAGTACAAATCTTCTTACTTTCTTATTCAAAACTCCAAAAAGATTAGTTTTACTCAATTAGTTGATTTATTATGCTTTCTCAAGATTAGCTCTGATGTCTTGCAATTTTACTTTCAGCTTTTCACTCTGATCTGATAGTTCTGATAAATAGCTTTTCAAAACTTCTGTTGTACTAGTTTTTATCAAAATTAGTTTTTAAGTTTTATATCATTTTTGAAAAAGAGCTCAATTCACCCCCCTCTTGAGCAGCCTATCGGACCTAACACTTGGAATCAGAGCAGGTCTTTGAAACGTTTTCTAAAGTTAACACTTTTAAGAGATCCAAAATAGCTACTAGTAGTTCTAATGTTGTCCATAGTGCATCACAATTACCTGAGGAAAATTCTATCACTCGTCCACCTCTTTTTAATGGCACAAACTATGCTTATTGGAAAAACAGAATGAGAAATTTTATACAGGCTGCTGATATCGATTGCTGGAGAGTCATTATTGCTGGACCGATAGTTCCAACCAAAACTCAAGCTGATGGAAGGAAAGTCACTATCCCTGCAGCTGAAAACTCTGATGATGACTAGAAAAAGATCCAACTGAATCCAAAGGCACTCAACATGCTTCACTGTGCATTGGATGTAAACGAGTACAACAAAATCTCAACTTGCACATCAGCAAAGTAAGTATGGGACAAGCTGGAAGTCACCTATGAAGGGACAAATTAGGTTAAGGAGTCAAAGATTAACTTGTTATGGAGAGATTATGAGCTATTTTTTTATGAAACCAGATGAGACTATTTCTTTAACGAATTCAAGATTCTCTGAAATAATGAACTCACTCAAAAATCTTGGAAAGGAAAACATTGAAGAAGAAATAGTGAAAAAAATCCTCAGATCTCTACCAGAAAGATAGGAGACCAAAGTCACGGTTCTCTATGAAGCTAAAAATCTAAAAGAATATTCATATGATGAGCTTGTCAGTTTGCTACTAACAAATGAAATGATGATGAGAAGCAAAAAAAAAAAAAAGAAAAAGAGGCAACCAATGACAAAAAAAAAAAAGAAGTGATCTAGCCCTCAAAATCAGCTTAAGCAGTGAAAGCTTAGCTAGTTCAGAAGACGAAGTTGATTTCACGTTGATTATAAAAAAATTCAAAAAAATGCATCAGAAAGGTGGAAAGAGCTATAGAAAGAATATCAAGAAGATGTTCAGACCCAAAGCTAATCCTCTATAGAAAAAGGAAAAGCAAGAAGTAATCTATTTTGAATGCAATAAGCCTGGATACTACAAGACTGATTGCTCGAAGCTGAAAAAGAAGTCCAACAAAAGCGAAGCCAAGAAAGCTATGGTTGCTACATGGAGTGACAGTGAAGGATCAAGTTTAGGAGAAGAACAGAAGTGAAATGAAGTTACAAACCTTTATCTGATGGCTTTTGAAAGTGAAGAAATGAGCCAAGCTAAAATAAGGGAATCAAGATCTGAAACTAATTCCTTAGAAGAGCTCACACAAGAGGTACAATCTTCTAACTTTATTTCTGATGATGATTTAGGTAATGCATTTGATGAGCTGTACATTGAGTTTAAAAAACTTTCCAATAAACACAAAAAGCTTAAGAAGGAACTCAAATCTATTAAGTCAAAAAATGAGAAACTTCTTAATGATAAAGTTGAAACTATTTTCTCTGGAGCTTCACAAGTTGAATTTAATGATTTAAAAGAAAAAGAGAAACATGCACGAGATCTATTTGCACATACATCTGAATGTTTAAATATTGTTTCTTATAAAATTAAATTTTTAAAAAATGAGCTCGGTGTGATCACAAAAAGAAATACATTTCTTTTGCAAATGATAATTTGCAAAAGAAAATTGAGAGCTTGACCAATGATCTTGAAAGATTCACAAAGGGAAGGCAAAATCTTAATATTTTATTGGGAAACCAATGGTTTTCAAATGAAAAATCTGGATTAGGCTTTACTGGATTTGTGAAAAATAAAAAATATGACTCTTACTTTATTAAGGAGGTTTCTTCAAGTCACACACATCTTACATGCTTTTATTACAATCATATAGGACATGTATCAAGATTTTGTGCTTATAAGAAAGGCTTTTCTAAAGCTAAATATGTTTGAGTACCAAAAGATACTAAGCTATTTTCTGAAACTAACCCATCAGGACCCAAGATAGTTTGGGTACCTAAAACTAACTGATCCCTTGTAGGTCTGCCTCAAGAGCAAGAGTGTTTAAGAAAAAATAGTACATGGATAGTGTTTGCTCTAGGCATATGATGGGTGACAAGTCAAAGTTCACCCAATTGAAGCTGAAAAATAAGGGATCTGTCAGTTTTGGAGACAACAGCAAAGGAAAGATAGTTGGCATCAGAACAGTTGGAGCTAATCCTTCCATTGAAAAGGTTTCACTAGTTAAAAGTTTGAAGTTTAATTTGATCAGTGTCAGTCAGTTGTGTGATAAGAATAGAAGAGTCATCTTTGAGCCTACTCACTGTGAAGTTTAAGATATGCATGATAATCAAACATTGTTTGTTGGTGATAGATTTGAAAATGTATACTTGGTTGATTTTGAAAATTTGCACTATGTATCTGATTTATGTTTGGCATCTGTTGATAAAGATAGTTGGTTATGGCACAAAAGATTAGGACATGCAGGCATGAATCTGATTTCAAAGCTTTCTAAAAATGAGCTTGCTAAAGGTCTACCGAAGCTGAAATTTGAAAAGGACACTGTTTGTGATGCTTGTCAATTGGGCAAACAAACAAGGTCTTCATTTAAATCTAAAGGCATGATCTTAACTAGCAAACCACTTGAACTGTTACATCTTGATTTGTTTGGACCAGTCACGCCATCTAGTCTAGGAGGCAAGTCATATACATTTTTTATAGTGGATGATTATACTAGATATATTTAGACCCTCTTCCTAGCTAAAAAGGATGAGGCATTTAACAAATTTACCAGTCTTTGTAGAAAGCTTCAAAATCAGAAACGATACAATATCACAAGTTTTTAAAGTGATTATAGTCGAGAGTTTAAAAATAAACAGTTCGAA
>CATIWO010461907.1:0-13791 GCA_949673435.1 Macaranga tanarius
CCTATAATATTAATTCAATCTTAGGTTGGCCAGGCCCAAAATGACATTAAGCACAATAATAACCAATAAATTAAAATTAACAACCTAACAATAATCACAATAAGCATATGGTCAATTCAGAATAAGAACCCTAAAAAGGAATCTAGCCACTCATATTAAAAAAAAAAGAAAGAGATGAAGAAATAAAGAAAACAATTCCAATCATGATGAATAATAAGAAAAGTTAACAAGAAAACTCCCTTCACCAAGGTGTAGAGAAAGCTTGTCCTTCAGTCTTCAAAACCAATCCTATTCTAATATGAGCAAAAATAAAAACAAGAACTAAGAACAAGAACAAAAACAAAAACTAGAACTAGAACTAGAACTAAAAACAGAACAACTTAAAGAAAATGGGAATAACCCAAAAACAAGAACAACCCTTAAATGAAGAGTAAATGGTCCTATTTATAGACCCAAAGTCCTAGTAAAAAAGGTAATCTAACCCCTCTCAAACTCTATATAATCAAAAACTAAGAGATAAGTCCTTATCTATCTAAAATTCAGTTGAAAATTATCACTTCGTTGGCTGTCACATAAAGTTGACATGGGTGCACAAGAAAATGGCATGGGTGCACAAAAAAATGGCATGGGTGCGCAAGACACAATAATTTGCTGAGCTCTGTGAGTGGCACGGCCGTGCTCGATTTTGGCATGGCCGTGCCACTCTATAACATGGCCAAAAACACTCTCAATCACGGCCTCACTTATCCCCAACGTAGATAAGTCTTTATCTTGAGTCTTTGGTCTATCCAAACCTCAAAGATTGATCCAATCTTCATCCCAATGCATCCTACAAAATAAAAACACAAAAGAAATTATCTAAAAACAAATAAATCCTACTAATTAAGACAAAATAATAAAACTAACTAAATTAACTAAAAAACTAACTAACAATGCAACTACTAAGCCTAAGATGCAATAAAATATAGTACTTAAAACAAGTGTTTTTCACACTCATCAGAATTCAATTTTGCCGATGAATCTCATAGCAGTCAAAAGCTATGAGGAGTGTTAGTCTCTATTTGTTTATAAGGATGTCATTAGCTAATGTCATTATTTTTCTTGAAATAGGTACAGTTCAATTGCCTAGAATCGGCAGGTGAAGTAAAATTGTGATGGCCACTTGATGTAATCTTGATAGGAAAACTCTAATAATCTCAAATCAATCCATACGCGTCCAATAAAGTACCAAAATTCACAGAACAAACAATTAACAAATAAAGGATAAGATAAAGAAAGAAATCTTAAATTCGTTTGAATTAACCAATCCAAACCTTGGGTATATTAAACCTAAGACCCATCATTATAAATTGATCAAATTAATTTAGAGTATTTTCCTCCACCCTATAATAAAGAAAAAAATTAGATGGTGATAAGGAATAAGGATGGCCGCCACAAGCAATTAGCTTGATAGGGTCAATATAGTTCATGCAATAATCAAAGAAAATAAATCTCTAGAAAATTTTAATTGGTCTCAAAACTTTTATTTTTACATCAAGAATGATGCTTATTTATAGAAAAATAAAAGCTATGAAAGTTCTATTTAACTTAGGACTCCTAAACTGAACCCTAAAACTAAAAAAATAGGAATTAAAATAATCAAATCCTAATTAATTCGGATTTGACTCAAAACAAGATACACGACTGTGTTAATGGCCGTGTTCTAGCCCCCAAAATTTGGCGGTGCTGAATATAGGCAGATATATGGGCATGTTGCAGACACAGGGCATCAACATCAACATATTACAGACACGGGCATGAACACGGGCGTGTACCCCATTGGTCATTTTTAGCACTTCTAACACAGCCATGTGAATTGAGACATAGGCGTGTTGAGCCTGGAACTCATTCAAAGCCTTGAAAACTTGCCAAAAATATATTGACAAGCCTTGGTGATGTTTCTACAACTTTGATATCTTCAAAATTCATACTTTCCTTAGTTATAAGGTTGTAGATCAACTTTGAAAGTACCACGTTGGCATGTTTGACTTGATTTCACGATACTGGACCACTAATTCCTTTTAAAGGATTTTTTGACCCTCTTTGTTGAATTTCATTCCCTCCTTCCTCAATAAGATTCATCCTCGAATTAAAACCTACATAAAAATCAAAAGGAACTAAATCAGCAATATTGAAAGTAGCACTCGCATTGCTTTTACCTTTTAGATCTAGTTTGTAGGTATTGTCATTAATGCGCTCCACCACCACGTGGTTGTAACTTAGACTTTCGTTGGGAATGAAACCTCTCCTTGCGCATATGCACCCAATCTCCTAGTTCAAATACAACTTGCTTGTGCCATTTATTAGCTTGATTTGCATATTGCTTATTCTTCCTCTCAATTCTTTGCTTAACCTTCTTATGTAGATTTTGCACAACCTCAGCCTTATTTGTACCATGCAAATTAACTTGCTCGTGTGAAGGCAAAGGTAATAAGTCAAGAGGTGTAAAAGGATTAAACCCATATACCACTTTAAAAGGTGAATAACATGTGGTAGTATGCACACTCCTATTATATGCAAACTCAATAAATGGTAAACTCTATTCCCAATTCTTCAAGTTCTTACTAATAATTGCCCGTAATAATGTACCCAAAGTTCTATTTACCGCTTCTGTCTGTCCATCCATTTGAGAATTATATGTTTAGAATAATAACTTAGTTAATGTACGCTAAAAATGACTTAAGAACTTGGTATCTTTATCACTCACCATACTTTTTGGAACACCATGAAAATGAACAACCTCTTTGAAGAACACATTTGCAATATCGATTGCATCATCAATTTTATTGCAAGGAATGAAATGCACTATCTTGCTAAACATATCAACAATA
Organism: Macaranga tanarius; assembly: GCA_949673435.1. Classification (NCBI taxonomy): domain Eukaryota; kingdom Viridiplantae; phylum Streptophyta; class Magnoliopsida; order Malpighiales; family Euphorbiaceae; genus Macaranga; species Macaranga tanarius. Next base: position 2,871 of record CATIWO010461907.1, read on the forward strand.
ATAAATACATAATCTCGGCCTGTTTGGACCTTGGTAATCCCAACACAAAATCCATAGAAATATGTAACCAAGATTCATTAGGCACATCTAAAGGCATATATAACCTATAAGATATAATTTTAGACTACCTTGCTTACACTTAACACATCTAACATAAATACATTCAATATCTCTTTTCAAATGTGGCCAAAAGAAGTGTTTACTAAGTATATCTAAAGTCCTTTTAATTCTAAAATGCCCCCATCAAACCACCCCCATGAGCTTCCCTCACTAAAAGCTCATGCAAACTACATTGAGGAATGTAAAGTTTATTCTCCCTAAACAAATATCCCTCATGCCTATAAAACTTACCAAAGGCTACCTTTTTATATGTTTCATACACATTACAGAAATCAGAATCACTAGCATATAATTCCTTAATATGATCAAATCCTAGCAATTTAGCATTCATAGAGTTAAGTAATGCGTACCTCCTCGAAAGTGCATCAGCTATAACCTTTTCCTTGCCTTGTTTGTACTTGATAATATAAGGAAATGTCTCAATGAATTCTATCCACTTAGCATGCCTTCGATTTAACTTTCCTTATCCTTTTAAGTACTTTAAGGACACATGATCAGTATGGATAACAAACTCCTTATGCCATAAATAATGTTGCCATGTCTCTAATGCCCTCACCAATGTATAAAGCTCTTTGTCATATGTAAGATAATTTAAGGCTGCCTCATTAAGCTTTTCACTAAAATAAGCAATAGGCATTTGTTCTTACATCAAAACAGCCCTAATACCAATCCCAGATGCATCACACTCTATCTCAAAAGTATTACTAAAATTAGGTAATGCAAGTAAGGGTGCACTGTATAATTTTTCCTTAATTAGCAGAAATGCATCTTCTTGAGCTTTATTCCATTTAAAAACCCACACTCTTCTTTACAACTTCAGTCAAAGGTGTTGCAATAGTGCTAAAGTCCTTCATAAAATGTCTATAAAAACTAGCTAATCTATGGAAACTTCACACTTCAGTGATAGACTTAGGAGTAGGCCACTCCTTGATAGCTTTAACCTTCTCTTCATCAACCTCAATGCCTTTAGTAGACACAACAAAACATAAAAGTATAATAGAACTAGAACAAAAATAATACTTTTTAAGATTAGCAAACAAATATTCTTTCCTAAGTGTAGTAAGAACAAGACTCAAATGCTCAACATGACTTTCTAAACTCCTACTATACACAAGTATATCATCAAAGTATACTACAATAAACTTCCTTATATAATCACGTAAAACATGGTTCATTAATCTCATAAAAGTGCTAGGAGCATTAGTTAAGCCAAAAGGCATAACCAACCATTCATATAAACCATGCTTAGTCTTAAAAGATGTTTTCCATTTATCACCTTCACACATACGAATTTGATGATATCCACTTTTCAAATCAATTTTAGAAAATACACATAACTCATGCAATTCATCTAACATGTCATCTAACTTAGGTATGGGATGTCTATACTTTATACTGATATTGTTGACGGCTCTACAATCCACGCACATGTGCCAAGATCCATCCTTTTTAAGTACCAACATGGACTTATACTCGCTCTAATATAGCCCTTGTCCAAAAGCTCCTCTACTTGCCTTTAAACCTCCTTCGTCTCCTCAGGTTTACTCATATAGGCAGGTTTGTTGGGTATTTAAGCTCCTGGAATGAAGTTAATTTAATGCTCAATCCCTCTAATTGGTGATAAACCCTTAAGTATTTCCTCATGAAACACATCAGCAAATTCTTATAATAGAACACAAACAACACTAGGCAAAGAGTTATCTAAATTAAGGTTAGTCATCAAAGCCTCCTTGTATAAAAATAAAATCATGGACTGTCTCCCTAAGAATGCAACCTTTATCTCACTTGTGGTGGTAAAGAAATTCTATCTTTTTTTCTCTCTTTTTTTTCCCTAACTTTTTATTTTTCTCTTGCACACTCACCACACTTTTTTCTTTTAAACTCTCAACCTCACTCTTAATTTTCTCTCTCTTACTATCTTTTTTCTTGTATACCATCATTAATTGATCCTCCCATATTTTTTTAGGAGATAATGGCACTAAGGGCATCCTTTGGCCTCCCCACATGAATGAGTATCTATTTTTGTAGCCATCATGGTTCACTCGCCTATCAAATTGCCAAGGTCACCCCAAAAGGATATGACCCGCTTATATTGGCACTATATCACACTCCACCTCATCATTATAGATTCCTATAGTGAAAGGAACCTTACATTGATGTGTCACTTTGACTTCCCCCGTGTCATTCAACTATTGTAGTTTGTATGGTTTAAGGTGTTTAGTAGTTGCCAAACCCAACTTATCAACTAATTCGATGCTAACCACATTCATGCAACTCCCACCATCAATTATCATATTGCAAATTCTATCTTTAACTATGCACTTCATATGAAAAATGTTCTCACGTTTCTCATCCCCATCTTCAACCTTAAGTTGCGTATTAAGAGCTTACCTTGCAACTAAAAATTTTCCCTCCATGGGAGTCAGCATATTACCCCCTTCATCATCACTACAATCCTCTAACTCGGGAATCTCATCCAAATTATATCCTCATCTCCACTCTCATAAGTGTCATCACGTATTAAAATAGTTCTCTTGGTAGGACATTAAGAAGCAATATGCCCTCGCCACAAACACCTAAAATACTTATTGTCCCTTGTGCATTCTTGATTAGCTATGGCTTTACCCTTGTCCACATTTTTTTAAGCTTGCTAGAGTCACCTTTTACCTTAGATTGCACCTTGTCATTCTTTTTAATTCAGTTTCCATGTAGCGCCATCATTGGTGTTCATTTTTTTTAGGTGCGTCTACTCTTGAGTTGTCTCTCCACCAACATAGTAGCATGTACCATATCCTTAAGGTTAATGCAATGATGTAACTCCACAATGTCATAAATTTCTCGATTAAGCCCATGTAAAAATCATGTTATAGTTGCCTCATGATCCTCTTCAACATTGGCTCTAATTATAGCCATCTCCATCTCCTTATGATATTCTTCAACACTCCTAGATCCCTGCACCAAACTTTGTAAGTGATGATATAAATCGCGATAATAATGGGAAAGAATAAACCTCTTTCGTATGACTTGCTTCATCTCCTCCTATGTTTAGTTTAGCCTCTCTAGGTTACGCCTCCTTGATATGAGCAATTGATTCCACCAAATCATGACATAATCTGTGAATTCAACGGCTACTAACTTCACTTTTTTCTCCTCGAAATAGTTGTGGCAATCAAAGACTAGCTCCACCTTGCATTCCCACTCTAGGTAAGCATCTGGATCATTCTTTCCTTGGAAGGAAGGTATCTTCATTTTGATGCTTCCTATATTTCGATCCACCATTAGTTCCTCTTCAACAACTTATCCTCTTTTAGCTTCCCTTAATGGTGCACGCCTTGTAGTAAATATCCCTAAATTATCACCAACATCTTCGTCAAATCTATCTCCCGTTGTTGGCGTATTTGGTTGCTCGTGGACTACCTCTTTTGGATCTCTACTATTATGAAATTTGTCTTATCAACTTGTTCCTTCAAATTGCCATATAACAGCTGCATCTTCTTCATCTCAGCGACTAAAGTATTCATGCTTGCTGCTATGCTCTCTAATTTTTTATCCTGCGATCCTTATGATATCTTTAGAAATTAAAATTAAATAATTAGTGGAAAATAAGACCTCACAATCACTCCCTTACGTGTTTCAACTCCTCTCTCTCACCAAATCACTCCACTCATGTTTAAGCCCTCTATTGATCTCACCAAACACACAATCCTATATTTATTCCCTGTAGGTTCTTGATAGAACTATGATTTTCTCACAACATCAAATTACCTATGGAGAACTTTCTTAATTTCTCAACACCACAGAATCAAAGAAATTAATGAAAATTTCAAAGAAGAAGAGGAATTAACAAAAAAAATTAAGAATTAAAAAAAACGGCTAAACAAATTAGAAGCAATTTAATGAAAGGGGTGACGAACAAATACTAGAATCTTCAATGCAAAGAAAATAAACTAGAACAGTAACAATGAATCCAACAAGATTTACTTAATTGGATGCGTACAATAATAATTGATTTTTTTCACTAGATGCGCAATTCACAAATAAATTTACAAGATAAGATGTGGATTCAAAGATGAATTGAAATAACACTAATTTGAATGATGAATAATTATACATGATTTTTTTTTTTTTTTTTAGAATGCTAATGAAGATAACTTTGGAAATTAAATTAAACCTGAATTTTGATGAGCTAAAGCTTTGATACCAAATGATGTGATCTTGATAGGAAAACCCTAACAATCTTAAATCAACCCACAGCATCCAAGAAAGTACTAAAATTTATGAAACAAACAATTAACAAATAAATGATAAAATAAAGAAAGAAACCCTAAATTCGTTTGAATCAACCAACCCAGATCTTAGGTATATTAAACATAATACCCTTCGTTATAAATTGATCAAATTAACTTAGAGTATTTTCCGCCATACCCTAGAATAAAGAAAAGAATAAGAAGGTGATAAGGAATAAGGATGGCCGCCACAAGTAATTAGCTTGATAGGGTCAATATAGTTCATGCAAGAACCAAAAAAAATAAATCCCTAGAAAATTTTAATTGGTCTCAAAACTTTTATTTTTACATCAAGAATGATGCTTATTTATAGAAAAATAAAAGCTATGAAAGTCCTATTAAACTTATGACTCCTAAACTAAACTCTAAAACTAAAAAAGTAGGAATTAAAATAATCAAATCCTAATTAATTCAGATTTGATTCAAAACATGATACACGGCTGTGTTGATGACCGTGTTCTAGCCCCCAAAATTTGGCAATGCTGAAGATGGGCAGAAACATGGGCATGTTGCAAACACGAGCACGGACACGGGTGTGTCCCAGGGTGTGTACTCTACTGGTCATTTTTAGCACTTTCCAACACAGCCATGTGAATCGAGACATGGGCGTGTTGAGCCTGAAACTCCTTCAAAGCCTTGAAAACTCGCCAAAAATACATTGACAAGCCTTGGTGATGCTTCCTCAACTTTGACATCTTCAAAATTCATACTTTCCTTAGTTAGAAGGTTGCAGATCAACTTTGAAAGTGCCACATTGGCATGTTTGACTCGATTTTGCGACATTGGACCGCCAATTCCTTTTAAAGGATCATTTGACCCTCTTTGTTGACTTTGATTTTCATCACCACTCCTCTTTTTTTCTTCTGCTACTCATCTATTTTTGCTCAGGTTCAATTCAATTCATTTTCGATTGTTTTGCATTTAAATCTCTAATTAGATTTTACAATTTTCTCTTTTGTTTGATCATTAGGCTTTTATCTGATAAACTATGGTGTTGATTTTTAGTGATAGCGGTGGCAGCAGTGTAAATTGGTATTGGGTGATGCCCTTAGTTGGTGGTGGTGATGTTGATGACGATGGTTGGAGCTTTTGCTGGTGGTATTGTTGACAATGGTGGTGCCACTGGTGGTAATGGTATTGACATTGATGATGACGATGATGGTGCGGTTGGTGGTGGCTGGTACTAACAGAGTGGCTTTTTTTATTTATGTTGATTGATTTTTCATTTGAGAAAGTGATGGGTTATTTTTTTTGGATTTTTTTGTTAATTCTTATGATAAGTATATAATTAGGATTATTAAAAATCCTTCAAGGAAATTCTAAATTAGTAAATAATTTTTTTTTAGTAAAAATTTTTTTTTAAAAAAAAAATTAGAATGATAAACCTGAATTTAAAAAAGTAGCGAAAATGTAATTTTAATATTTTAAATTTATTTCATATGCGTACCAATACTTTTATAGTTTTACCATTTTTTAATTTACTTCACTTGCTCTTATCTTACAAGCAAGTGTTGTTCACTCTCTCAAATTTGGGCTGACTTGCCAAAATTCAAATTATTTTGGGTTAAATAGCTCAAAAAGTAACTTTTGGGTTTAATTGCACATTGGATGATAATTCGGGGGCAAATTGCTACTTTAGCATGTAACCATTTCTCTTCTTTTTATAATTCTACCGTGTAATGGGAAAAGAGAAATATCATTTCAAATTGGTCTAAATGCATTAAAATATACAATTACAATCTCTATAAAGAACTTGGGAGGGTTTTTTTTTTTTTTTTTTTTTTATAAACAGGACTTGAAGGTGTTAACTTATCAGGGCAATGACGACTTATCATAGGAAGAGCAGGTCATTAAACTAATTTGAACAAAGACGGGCAACAATAGTTAAAAATCATTGCATGTTTTGATTCCTCTATTTCGCATGGAGCTTCATCACATGAAGCTTCATCATGACAAATTACATTCCCAAAAGCCAAATGAAAACCCAACTAGAATGGCAAAAGAACATTGCCATTCGTAATCCTATTTTCTGTCCCTCAACAAGAACATTGGCTTTAAGAAATGATGACAAGTGTTTTTAGACATTAGCTTTTCCCATTTTCTATGATACTTCATTTTTTGTTTTCTTGCTCATTTTCCTTCTTTTTCGGGTTTATGTTTTAATTTTTTGCGTCTCACATCAACAACTAAATTACAAGCATTTCCACACTGCAGAACTCAGGCACAGTACCATGTGCCTAGCAACGTAATGACTCCAGTGGATGTAATAACACCTGCAAGATGTGACTGCTCCATCCCTTAAATATCTGCCAATAGAAACGATGAGGCAAATATAAGCCTCAACAGAAACTATGATTGTTAAGTAGTGGCCTTAAAGAAAAAACCCGAACTTTTGCTCCATTCTACAGTGCCAACAATTGAGACTTGTGATCAATGCCATTGAAAACGAAAGTCCCAGAAATGGGTACAAACTGTCTTGTTATGAGCTGTAAAGAACATAATAAATGCAAATCTTAGAATGGCTAGGTGTAACACCAAAATTAACTGAAAATAGCCAAAACCTTAAAGTGGCATTATAATGATAATTATGTAAAAGCTCAATGACAAACTATGCTAGAGAGACCAAAAAAAAAATACCTTGATCACTTCTTGTGATGCAACTCCGCCAATGAAGGCAGCAACTGCATGGAGCTCTGAAGCACCAAACCTGCACATTTCATTGATAAGGTCTTCCGACAAGGGTGAGCCATTGCAACCCAAATCACTAAGCAGACTGACAGCTGTAGTTTTCAATCGAGATATATCTTCATCCATTGCCCTGTAAGACACCAATGCAAGCATAGAGTTACAAACATAGAGCAATTAGTCCGATACAATAGCAGTTAAAGAAGAGAAAGACATGGCTAAGTTATCAAGTAATACCCATCAAATTGCCCTGGAAAACTGTTATAATTAGCAGCAAAATGGTCAACAGCTCGAAGCAGAATGTAAAACCCCATGGCAACGCTGCAAGATAAGCAGATGAAATATATAATTCTAAAATCGAATTAAATTGCCTAAAGATAATCTATTATAAACCTTTTGTTGTCTAATTTAAAACTCAGATGAAACCAATCTCTTTTTCTTCTTTATTTCTTTTGAGAAGACAATGAAGGAAAGAAGAACAGAGTTTGCAAATCATTCAATCCCAATTACTACAGTTGCATGTGTTTCAACTTCAACAAGTCAAGATTTTACATGAACATGAATAACACATAATACAATCAAGAAGAAGAAAATAGAACAGGAAAAAAAAAAATCCCCAAAGCAAAATATACAATATGGATAAATTCTGGTAGTTCCCACAATAGATATCAACTCATTTTCAGATTTGATTCTTTAAAATGCATGAATGGGTAATGCAAATTCAATTTGATCGACTCATGAGCATTGCATGAAAATATAATATTTTCATTTGGCCCATCCAATCATTCATCTAATATTCAAAAATGTTTCAAACATAAAAGACTGAATATGGAATATAATTTCTCAAAAAGTATCTTGATCAGAACATAATTTATGTCACCTGTAATCCTCATCAGTCAAATACTTCTGCAACTGTGGTAGGGAAGGATTGTTGAACTCATCCTCAATAAGGCGATACCTGCAAACCTACAAAGTAAAGTTTTAAATCTCTCGCCGCAACACAGAGAGTCAAAGATTATTAATGGCCTATCTAAAGAGGTATAAGACAATGAAACATGATTTAAAGCAACAGCTAAATCGTTAAATAAGATTATCACATGCAGAAAATAAAAGGATACATACTATTAAGGTCTACAACAGGCATTCAAAAAATTTCACAGGAGTAATGTTCATAAGCATTGTTATGTGACAATAATTGCCTTTTTTTGTTAGCTTTGCCTAACAGCCTGCTTATTTAACAGCCTATAAACTCCCCTACAAAAGCCTGATTATTTAGCAGCCTACCCTGCCTTTGCAGACACAAATTCCACTTCTGGACCCTACATCAACTCGTACGCTCACAATTCTTATTACAATGAAATTTTAACTGAATATTCTATATAAAACGCTCCTAAAGACTCATTATGGAGGTAACATAGATAGAAATTTAATTTTCCTATGTTTTCTTATTAGCTATTGAAATTTGGCAACTCATGGATTAAATTCTTTGTGTTCATTGGATGGGTGAGCGCATTTCTTAAATTTTAGTCAACCTCTTGAATAGCTATTCATATAATGCATTTTGCACTTTTACAAAAACGTTTCATAGCAATAGATCACAAGGACATGTCACGGCCATAACAGCCATGATTCAAATCCATGACACAGCATCAGCCATGACAAATTGCAGCTACAATAATGCAGTTGCATGATAAAATATAGGAATGCGTTTCCAATGATTTCACTGCAACTATCAACAGAAACACATAATGCTAACTACAGAATCATAGAGTTTGGTGTAACCTATGAGATTCGTGTGGATTTCTTGAACAAAGACCTCAAAATTGCTTGGTACTTTATTATAGATGGCAAGATAACAACTAACAAACTGATAACAAGATCAAAATACACTGAAAATTTAAGTTACTTAGATAACCATTTTACAGCATAGAAGGGAAGCTCGTCAGCATATTTACTTTGAAAAGAAATGCTTAAAAAAAACTGTCATGTTAGTGGAAGAATTTTATCATACAAACAATTATAATAAGCACAGAAAGGGGAACAGCTAACAGTGAAATACTAAAATAGCAAACAAACTGCATCTCAAGAACTTACCTTCAGTTTTCTAGCATTTCTGCAGAAGCCTTTTATTATTGCCTTTGAGATGCTATTAGGATCTCTTCCTATTTTCTTCAGTATGCCCCTCACCCGTTTTTCAATAACAAGAAAATCAGTCTCAGCTTTTGCTTGGTAGATCTTCTGCAAATTTACATATAGCCTGCAGAAAATGTGATAATTTTTTTTTCTTTTCAGAATTTAAATTAAATACGGATAATTCTAAAATAATTAGTTACTCACTCGGTTGAAGATGTCATATCTGGTATTGAACCCTCAAGAGGTGCCTCCCCACCACCTTCATTCAAAATGAACTCCTAGAAATGTGTGCACCAACTTCAAAATATCAAAATTACATGGAATGAAGTATGAATATCCGATCATAGAAATGTATAATGTGATGGAATCATAGAACAAGATCTCATTTATATACAACAAAGCATAAAAAAAAAAAAGAGTCAAATATAGCAATTATCATTGAAAATGATCAAATAGAAGAGAGGGCAGGTAACATAAAATGAAGATTGGAGCTGTAGAGAAGTTGTCAGATCCACTCTAAATTTATTTCTGAAGATAAACAAGAAGAAAAGAATGTTACTAGACAATCCAAAGTATCCACTACCCACACCAATTCCCCAATAATTCTCCTGTTTCTTTCTTTACATGTCCAAGCATTGTACATTATAAAATGTCTGGAGGAATGAAAATTCAGGGAGTTAATAGTGGAAACAAAGAGAGGGGAGCCATAATTTTTTTCACCCCTGTTTGGATGGAGGATAAACAAAAGGGGTGAAAGTATGAATGAAATCAATTAATGATGTAAAATTTACATTTATATCCTCAAAATTTCAATCAGTTTATAGTAAACTATACAGAATATGAGTTATTTCAAGCAATTTCAATTTCAACGAATTTCTCCGAAGATGGGTGAAATTTTTGGTTCATCCATCCACAATTTGCATCCCATTTTCACCTCAGTTCTCTTACCCTTATTTTCTCCTCCCTCGACTCACATACAAATTAAAAAGTTGCAGCTTTCCAAAGGTCTCAAGGGTGGAGCCACATGTAGTTGAGAGGGGTCAAATGACCCAACTGAAATATTTTTAATTTCAAAAAAGCCCTTCAAGTTTTTAAATAATTATATATTTTCCTACTACTAAATTTTATATATTGACCCCACTGAAATTTAACTTTTACCTAATTATAATTTGAATCCTTAATTTTGACCCTGCTAGAATATAAGTTTTGCTCCACCTTCTCCTATCCTCTTTCTCCCACCTCAGTTTCACCTACAGTCAAACATACCCTTAAAATTCAAATGATTACATCCACTGGTTTCTGTTAAGAAATCCACGGGCCCGGAGAGTGTTGGCTCACTAACACACATGTGGACTTATAAATGAGGTTGAGCCCATGTAACACAAAACCAATTGGCTTTTGTTAAGACCCAATCTACACCACTTATAAATCACTCTAACTTTTATAGTTTTTCAATGTGGGATATATTCTCCAACACTCCCCCTCAAGTGTAACTGGGTCTGGACTAGTTACACTTGCCAAATACAAACGGCGGGCCGACCCAATGACTCACAAGGTTATAAACGGGCCCCACCCCAACTCAGGTCTTAAACACGAGCCCGGGATCATTGCTCTGATACCATGTTAAGAAATCCACGGGCCTGGAGAGGGTTGGCCCACTAACACACATGTGGACTTATAAATGAGGTTGAGCCCAT
>CATIWO010462049.1:0-25583 GCA_949673435.1 Macaranga tanarius
ATAAAACACAAGCTTTGGAGTTTTACCTTCTTTCTCGTGCAACAACGACGCCAATGGAGGACAAAAGCAATGGACTCTGACTTGATATTTTTGGATTCAAGGGAAAAGATTCATGAAAATGATAATGGTGCCAAGAAAAAAAAGAGAAGAAGATTGCAAAGATAGTAATGGAGAATCAATTAGGGGGATTTGCATGTTCTTTTCATGGATGAGGTTGTTTCACGCTAATTGATTTAGGGTTTTTTAATTTTCCCCTTTTTGCGTTTAATTTACAAGACAGGGTAATTTAGTCATTTCATATGTATTTCACGGCAACTTAACCGAAAACCAAACACAAGGACTTTTTAATATATTTACTTAAATGTCAAGGATGAGTTAATATATATTTTGAATGTCAGGGACTATTTAGTATAATATGTCAAACCTCAGGGACTAAATAGCAATTAACCTAAAAAAATGGTCACCCTTAGTATGTAGCTCACGCTTATTGAGTTCTCATTAAAAAAAAAATGAAGAGTTGTCCACTCTACATTTTTAATCCTAATAATTTTCACATCATAGTTATTTTTTTAATTATCTAATTATAAGTACAATTATATGTTCAAAAAAAAAATATAAGTACAATTAAAATACATTATTCATCATTTCTTTATTTTAGACAAAAAAGGTTACCCGCGCTTCACCGCGGGATAATAAAATATTTAATTAACAGATAGAAAATTATATAATTTAAAATTCAAATATTTAGAAAATATTTTAAAATTAATGATTCTTGTGTAAATTATCAAAAAAAAAAAAAAACATAAACATCAAATACATTTTAAAAAATAATGTTAATTTTTTTCTTCATATGTGTCATCAAGCTTGAAAGGAAAAAAATAACAATGAATTAGAAAAATATAAATATCTATAAAAAAAACCTTTAATTATGTTATTTAAAAAAAACCTAGTGGAAAGTTTCTTAGCTTGTAATTCTTCTCAAATAAATTAACTTGTAATTGACCAATTGATATAGAAGTGATAGAAAATTCAACCATCTACGATGTTTCAGTTAATTGAGCAACATGCTGCTACCTTCTGTAAATCAAGCGAATTTTTTAGCGTTTCTATCCATGTTGCTGGCTACTGGTAGAAAAAGACAATTGAATGTGCAAGAATGGAAAGTTCTTGAGAAATTTAAGCAAGATATTTGAAAGCTTAAAAAAAAATCCGGTATTTTTTCAGGAACAATATAATGAGAAAAAAAAAATAAAAAAATATAACCTATAAAAGATTTAGCATTAAACAGTTAATTACAATTGATAAATGACAACATGAAATTATTTTCTTTTTCTTACAATTTTTTAAAAAATTAATAATAATTAAAGAACGTACTTCGGAAAAGAACTTGATAATTACTTCTATGAAACAACTATAACAGTGAAAATACGTAATTGCAACCTTATTAGCTTGCAAAAAAATGAAAAATGAAAAAAAATTGATAAAAAATAATCTCGCAAAAATTACATGATTATTCACAATTAACAAAGTAGCATTGAATAAAATTAGGTATAAGAGTAAAACGTACAATAAATAAAGATGATTATTAGCAATAAAAGAAATTAATTTTGAAAAAATTTATTATCGTTTATTTTATGATGATTGAATAAATAATTCTAAACATTTGAAAAAAATAAAATATAAAGCATAAATAAAATTAGCATGTGAAGCTATACAATAATTACTAAATGGAAAAATAAAAGATATATTTGAAAAAGACTAAATCTGACAGATAAATAAATATTCATTATTTCTTATGAAAAAATTAGTAAATGAATTTGAAATAAAATGTTTTATTATCACACACAATAATAAAATATTTTTTATATAAAAGATAAAACTGCATAAATTATTTTTATCTATTTCTTTAAAGCTAGTACAGTATAATTCCCAAAAAAAAAATTCAATATCTTCATTCATCAAAAAAGTAAATCATAAAAAAATTCATAAGGGAAAAAAATATAAATGTCTATGGCAGGCAATGAAACGGTGCCGTTTTCTTGTAGGGTGAGTGATTTTTGTTCATTTAAATGGCATTTTGGTCATGCAAACTAAATGGTGTCGTTTTGAATATGGGCTAAGGGAGTGGTAAAATTGAAATTAAAGTGAAATTGAGGGGTTGAAAAATTACTGTAGGGCTAAGGGAGTGGCAAAATCAAAATTAAAGTGAAATTGAGGGGTTGAACAGTGGGCTAAGGAAGTGGCAAAATCGAAATTAAAGTAAAATTGAGGGGTTGAAAAATCATTGAATGGCTAAGGGAGTGGCAAAATCGAAATTAAAATGAAATTGAAGGGTTGTAAAATCACTATTCATCTAGTGAAATTTGCAACCCAACTTTATATATATAAATAGATGTTACCAAACTAGCAAAATAGAATAATCTATCTTCTATCTTGCCTTTCTTCATTCCTTTTATTAATTTGGGAAGGGCTATGCATTGTAACCCGCAACACAACAAAATTTTTTTAAAAAAAATTACAATTTGGCCTCCTATATTTACAGGAGGCCAAATTATTTTTTAAGATTAAAATGGGTACTTATGGTGAGTTACTATGCAATTTGCCACAAATATCCTTTCCATATTAATTTATCTTTCCTTAAAGTGAAATGATGCTTATACATGCTGCAACCTGCGATTTCAAACTGTCCCCAAATACAGGGAGCAGATATAAATTTTTATTTTTTGGCTCATGTCGCACCCGCGACGCACTGTTGCTATCGCGGGTTGCGACATGAGCCATTACCCAAAACGAAAATAGAAAATATAAATAAAAATTAAAAGTCAACAACTTTTTTAATCCTCTAGTGTTCTCTGATTCTCTCTCCTTTGAGAGTATAATTTCTTTGTGTTTTTGGCACTGTTTATAGTCACTGTTCATCTTGTTCTTTTTAATTTCACCCGTTGTATCTTCATTTTTTTCCTTTATTTTTCTCTATCTCCCTTTTGTCTTTAATCTCTTTTGCAGCTCGTCCATGTAAGAAAATGGGTAGTCAAGTTTTCTTTGTATTTAATGTCTTATTAATCTTTTTGCTCGAATTGTTATTGTATTTTTAGTGATACCATGGATGAGGAGTGTAGTAACGAAGTGCAAAAGGTGTTGCCTTGTTAAGCTATGCATCAAGGAAAGGTAGAACACCAATAAATGAGTGTTGTAGCGTAGAGAAAGATATGAAGGATAGTGACCCAATACGTCTATGTTTGATTACTCAACAACCACATAATGAGAGAGTGCGGGTCAAAAGTTTAAGAATTCAAGAAGCCAAATTACTTCAGCTTCCATCTGCTCATCAACTGCAAAATGCCAGTATTAGCTTCTACCGCATAATGGTGAGTTTTTGCAATCAATCTCATCTTTCCACCAAGATTATGATGTATCATCGGCAAAAGGTGCTTTCAAAAATTTGATGGCCATGCTATCATTTCATGGAATTGTTTAACTGGCCATGAGAAGTTAGGTAATGAATTGGATCTTCGTGCTTTGCCATGGGTCTTCTTAAATGGGTGTGAAAAGACAGACTAGATCTTTGCCAATGTTTGAGGATGGAAAAACATCCTACTTCTTACAAGCAAAAAATAAAGCTAATGATCATTTAAGCTAAGAATCTATTGCTGCAAAAGAAAACAATAGACATCCTAATTTCTTATAGGTTGAAATGGACAAAAAGAATAATAGAATACTTACTCACCTTTCAATTCTTGTCAATTGGTATGGATTTATAAATTAATGAATATAGATGATGATAGATCATGCAAATTGAAAGAGGGAAGAAGGATTAAGAAGCAAAAAATGGAGGCTAAATGTTCAAGCGAGTGACTATTAAAGTGTTGGGTAGGTTTAGAATCCATTTTAGAAATAGATTTTTTAGATGTCTAGTAAGTAAACTTTTAGAATAAGGTTCGATTTGGCCCTTAAACTTTTTGGAAAAGTTTAAATTACCTTTTTTTTTGACATTTTTTCATCAATTTACCCCTTGAACTTTACAATAAAGGTCAAATTGGTCCTAAAATTTTCATTTACACCCTTGTTGTCTGAGATGTAAGCAAAAATCACAATAAAAATTACAAACTAATAGTTTAATTAGTTAACAAATTAGTCCATATATTCATAAACATATTTAATGAAAAATAAAAAAAATATTTTTAAAAACTTATTATTATTTAAAGCCTAAATTTATTTTAATATATTATATTACTAGATAGTTTATTTATTCACTAATAATTTTCTTAATAATTTTGAAATATTAAAATTTATTTTATTTACTTATAATATTAATTTGTATATTAACACATATAATATCAAAATATTTTAATATTATGTGTCAAAATTTTTGAAGTATTATAACATTTATAGTAGTAAAATATTTTCATGATAGTTAACTATAAATATATAAAAATATATAAATTTAAATAATTTAAATTTATTGTTTAAATTTAAAAATAATAATATATTATATTAATATACTAAAAAATTATTATTGTTAAAATGATTAACTATAATATATAATTTTAAAAAATATCAACGATTTTTAACATATAAATAATTTTAATGATTTAAAATAATATTATTTATATGTATATTAACATGTCATACAAATAATGAAATATTTCAAAACATTTTGACCCATAATATGGAAATAATTTAAAATTATAAGTATTAATATACAAATTAATATAATAAATGAAATAATTTTTAATATTTCAAATATTATTAAAAATTATTGGTGACTAAATAATCGTCCAATAATATAATATACTATAAATAAATTAAGGATTTGAATATAATTTTTAAAAATAAATTTTAATTTTTTTACTAAATATTTTTATGAAAGTATGGACTAATTTGTTAAATAACTAAATTATCAGGGAGTTGTCTGTAATTTTATTATGATATTTGTTTACATCTCATGCAAGAGGAGTGTAAATGAAATTTTTAAGGCCAATTTGACCTTTATTACAAAGTTTAAGGGGTAAATTAATAAAAAAAAAAGGTAAAAAAAGGGCAATTTGAACTTTTCCAAAAAATTTAAGGCTCAAATCAAATTTCCTAAAATTTTTACTCTCTTGTAAAATTCTCCAACTAGTTATCTACCCGGGTTAAAAAGGTTGTATTAAGACTTCTCTTCATTGATACAATATCCTATTTGGTAAAAAAAGTGAAAATAAAATTACTTTTTTTCTATAGTAAATATACTGGCAAGGTTTTAACTTTGACTCGGTTGTAAGTTGTAACCTTTAATTCAAAACAACAATATATATATATATATATATATATATGGGCGCTGATCGCGCGAGATTTTGTTCTTTTCCCCAAATTTACTCTTTTGCCCTTATTTTATTAATAATAAAAAATTATATAATAATTAAAAATATATATTTTTTAATTATTTAATTAAATAAATTGACAAAATCTAAAATCTAAAAAAGAAATGGGTAAACCCGTCGTGTCATAATTTACAAACTCATATAATATAATTTATTTATTTTATAATATAAAAATTATATAATAATTAAAAATATATATTTTAATTATTTAATTAAATAAATTAACTAAATCTAAAACCTAAAAAAGAACTGGTAAACTCGTCGTATCATAATTTACAAACTCATATAATTATAATATAGTCAAATTTATTAATTAACTCAGTGTCACATACTATTTTTTTTTTATATCATAAGATACAAATAAAATCTATAAATTGGGAGGAGAATACAAATTTCCAAATTTAATTATCAATATATTATCTTGTTATGAAATGAAAAAGGCAGTGAAATGCTACATGTAACTTGCTTTTTCATAAGCAAACTTTATGCTTTTCTTTTTTATGGACTAGCCGTTGCATAAACATTGACCAAATCAACAGACCCTCCAAACACTAAGTCCCAACATTATTATTATTATTATTAATTGTAATTAGTATCATTATGATTGTTATTAAAATTAAGTATCAATACCGTTTGATAGCAATTGGAGTACAGCTATGCAATAAAGCTGCTATATGTGCAGCCGGCAAGTGATTAAAACAAATGGTCTACGCTTGAAGCACTCTTAATAAAATTCAATAGGTACCATCTTTTATATTTATAAAAAATTATACATATTGCATTATTTTTTTAAAAAAATGTTAATATATTTTTAGAAGAGTTGTGTGTATAACTTGTAAATGAAGTAAAAAAAAAAATTTAACATATTTTCTTCAAAAGAGGTTTTAAAGTACCACTTCAAAAATTAATAAAACTTTAATTAGCATTTAAATTAAAATTTTTATAAATCCAAAAATGTTATAATCTTAAAAATGGTTGAAGTTAAATAACTAAATAATAAAAACACTCATCATCATATTAAAAGTTAAATATTCATCTTCCAATTATTGCATGAACATAATTCTTCTTCCAAATTAATAAAAATCTCAATCACACGATATATTTTTTATAAATTAAATTTTAAAATATTAAAAAATGAGATTTAAATTTCACCATTCATATGAATGCTATTTATTATAATTAGAACATTCTTATCTATTTCTCGATCGGCTAAATTTGTAATATATGAATATATAGCTAAGTATAACATATTCAAAATATATATTATAAATTTAAATATTAAATATAATACACCCAAATAAATAAGAATTTTTTTTTGTAATTAAAATATATGCCAGCAAGGCCCTTAAGTCCTAAATTTGATTTTCTTGGGAAAACCAAGGAAGCCAACTTTTTTTTTTCTTTGTTTTTGTAGACATAAAGATAGAGAGGTCTAAATGTGTATATAATTGAGAGAAACAAAGAAGCAGCTTCACATCAAAAAACAGAGGAGAGGGGGAGAAACAGAGAGCAAAAGAGATGGGAAAGAAGAAGACAGGGTTATTGAAGAAGAATCAATTATGGCCATGGAAGATTACATCAGCTTTCAAATGGAAGAAGCCTCCTCTTGATTTCCAGTTTTTTGAGTTGAAAATTATAGACAATTTGGTGTTCAAGATTCTTTATGTTGTTGAAGCCATTGTTCTTGTTTCTACTCTCTGTTTCTTTTATCTCTGTTGTGGCTGTCACATTTGATCATTTTCCTTCTTTTTGATTCATTATTGTATGTATTCATTCTTTATTTCTTTCACTGATCTTGTTTCTTCTTCTTCTTCTTCTTATTCTTTTTTTTTTTTTTTTTTGAAGTGATACAAGTGATTCTTTAATTCTTTCTAGTCTTAACAAATGTATCAATACTGAATTAATTCTTTCTTGCATCTGTTGCTTCTTTAGACTTTAATGCAGAATATTAGTTTTATCTGAATTCAAGATTTCATTTAATCACTTCTTTTGTTCATACTTTGATTCTTTCAATATAGAATTTGATTCTGCTGATCATTTCAGATTGTACATAATCAAGAATTCAAAGATATTCTTTAGCTTTTTTTTTTTGGGTTGTAAAAAGTGAAATGTGATATCAAATTCTAACAAGAATCAAAATGAAAGAGCTCACAAATTGAGTTTTACATTTTCAAGCTTTTATGTGGTTTAAATGAATTTTGAAGAAAACTTTCTTCAAAACAAATTTAATCTGCCATAGATATACACAAAAGTTCTCTTATTTTGGATTGATAAATATTTGTATCTTAAACTCTATAAACTTGGTTTAAACTTGAACTAAATTCTACAATAACTGAAGAAATGGTTAGCTCCAATTAAGATGAATTTGCTTATATCTTGAAAATACATGCAACTCACTATTTCAATCACATACTGATCACAATTTAGAAAAGAAATGTTGAAGTTATTATAAATTAAAGAACAGGCAAGTCCTCCATTAATCATAATACCATACTAAAAACAGAAAGTTATCTGACCAAGATTAAGTACACAGATGTCCCCAAAAACATGTACATAACCAGAAAACATGAAAAACAAAACAAAAAAAAATCAAACCTTAACTATCCAACCAATACATAAATGGCATATATAATCCCAGGTATATATCCCAAAATTGTCAGCAACAAAGCTATCCAGAATTCCACCTGCATTAATTTCAAGAACAACCCACATAACAAAACTCATTAAATTTCAAGAAAACAATCATTAAATGATAATTAAAGAAAGAAAATTTTTTGTCTACACCATATGCATTGTGCGTTATGGTTAAATTTGTATTGAGATAATATATTTAGACGTTACGGTTAAATTTGTACTGAATGTTATAAATGTAACCGTTGTATGTAATGCACTAAAATAAGCAAAAAAATTCCCCAGAAAGAAAAGGGTATTTGCTTAAGTATAAAAAAATAGAAGTTGATAAATGATATTTACTCCACATCCATAACGCAGGAAGACACCAACAGGAGGTAGCAAAATGGCCAATATCACCTCCAGAAAAGTCTCTGAACCCATCTTCTTCTTCTTCTTCTTCTTCTTCTCCTTCTCCTTGATGCTATTGTTTTGCTATTGCTGTTGTTGTTGATGGTGATGATTTGTGTTGCTAAATTTGGAAGTACCCTTTCTTTAGGTGTTGCTAATTTTAGCATATAAGCTTAGTTGCTTAATGATACGAGGAGAACTGATGATCCATAGGTGGCATTGTTACAGAATTCTTGGGTGACAAGTGTGTGATTGTTTGGACACGTGTACAGTGTTAGCAGTATTGAAGTTTCATTATCTTTTGACCATGGAATATTGTTGAATCTTTGATCTTGATCCTCAAATCCATGACAGGTAGTTTTTGTTTCTGGATTATTTGATTTTTTTTTTCAGAAAGGTTTTTTTTTTTGCCTAATAGTTACATTTATGTTTTTAATCTCTTTATTTAGTATCATAATATTAAGTCATTAGATGTATTTATAAAACTCTCAATGAATAACAAAAATACATTAAGAAAAAAAAACTATTAATTTTTTTTTTATCAAATTTAATATATAGAATCAGTATAAGTGATTAAATTAATTTATATACATAGATTATTTTTAATAATAAAAATTTTACAATAATATAATAAAAAATAATAATTAATATTCTTGTAAAAAAGAATTAATAATAGCATAAAATATTAGAATCATCCATTCTCATTTTATATTTCATTAAATGCTATGCATTCTGCTTATTTTTCTTTTTTATATTCTAATACAAAAATTAATATGTAAAATTTTAAATTGATTTTAGACCATATTGTTATTTTTTTTCATGTGCCGAGTTTAAAGTTGAAGTAATCAATTGAAAAAAATTGAAAAAATTTAATTTACTATAATAGAAAAATTGAATTATTTTGTATTTTTAAAATAAAAATTTTTATTTATTAAAATGCTAATAGAAATTATAAATTAAAAATTATCTAATCAACTAAATTAAAACTAAAAAAATATAAAATTAGATGTTTAGAAATAAGAAAAATTACAATCAGGACTCCAAAAGAAAAGTGTAATCTATTTTAATTTTTTAGTGGCTCCAATTAAAATTCAGTTGAAATTTTTATTAAACTAGTTATTTTTTTAGTGAAATGCACATGAATATAAAATAGTAATATGTGATATAATTTAATTTTGTTTACAACATATAAATTATCATAATATAAATGCTATAAATTATACTTTATGTGAATGTAAAGTTAATAGTGGAAAAAAAGAAGAGAAGTATCTATAAATATATGAAAAAAAGTTGAAAAAGATATAAAAGAAGTGAAAAATTAGATGGAAAATATGAAGGATAATAGTCTCATTTATCCTTAATTATTCTCCAATTGAATGCTATCCTTTAAATTATATTAATTTAATATATCAATTTTTTTGATTTATTTTAATTATATCTAATTTTTTAATAAAAATCTAAACGTAATTGAAAACATTACAATAATTTTTTTTTAAAGATTAATTACCCGTATAAACCCTTTTTTATTTTTACTAAAAAAATAAATCATAAAAAAATTCAATTGATGAGTTTATTTAAAAACTGAAACAATTTTTAAAATTAATTAATAAGTGTATTAAATATAAATATATTTTCAAAAAATATTATATAATTTATTTAAAAAATTAAATTTAATGTGTTTACCTTTAAATTTTAAATCATTAAATTTGTGAAATTAGTTATAATTAAATAAAATTCTGATAAAATAGTTTAATTGTACAAATCATTTTAATGTCATTATATCTATATTTATCGTAAAAATAAAAAATTCTAATTTTTATCATCTTTATTTTTCAAAATACTTTTATTCCTTTATTGTATTGCTACTTCATGGTGTAATACTTGGTAAAATTGATATTTTTGTCAAATAAAATTTTAATTTTAATTTTATATCAAATAAAATATTATATGATAAAATAAAAAAATATTTGAAATGAATTTTTTAAAATATCAATTTAGATCAAACATATAAAATAATTGCAAATTAATTCTATTTAAAATTCTGTTGGAAGTGCAATAAATTATTATTGGTGAAATTGAAATAAATCTATAATTTTATATTTTTGATTTAAATTGATATTTTATAAAATTTGTTTCAAATAAATTTCTTATTTTATCATATATACTTTATTTGATATAAAATTAAAATTAAAATTAATATTTTTTTTGATAAAAATATCAACTTAACCAAATATTACACCATGAAATAGCCATATAATAAAGGAACAAAAGTATTTTAGAAAATAAAGATGATAAATTATAATTTGTTATTGTTACAACAAATATAGATGTAATGACATTGAAATAATTTGTAAGTTTAATATATTTTATTATAATTTTATTTAATTATAACTATTGTCATAAATTTAATTAAGAATTTAATATTTGAAAGGAAATTAATTAAATTTAATTTTATAAAAAAATTATATAATATTTTTTTGAAAATTTATTTATATTTTATACACTCATTAAGTAATTTTAAATTTTTTTCAGTTTTTAAATAAACTCATAAATTGGGATTTTCTATAATTTATTTTTTCTGGTGAACACGAAAAAAAGGTTTAAGCGGGTAATTAAAATTTAAAAGATTTTATTATAATTTTTAAAATTACATTTAGATCCTTTTTAAAAAATTAGGTATAATTAAAATAAATTACAAAATTAATATGATAAATTGATATAATTTAATAAAAAAATTAGAAAATAATTGATGATAAATGAGACTATTATCCCAAAATATAATTATATAGAATTAAAAAAATTTTGAGATTTAAAATTAACATAAATAAAAATATAAAAATTGCAGAAAGTTTAATTATTATATTTTTAAAAAATTAGTTCATTTAATATAATAAATCTAAATTTATAGTTTTTAACTAAAATGATAAAATTATAATTGCAGCCAAATGCTAGCCTTTATTATTTAGTTTGTATTTCTTCACATATCTTTTTATTGTTCTAGTTAGGATTTTTTTGATATGTTGATTTAGGATGGTGCTCGAAATCTGAATTTTCCTCCTCCAAATTAACGTAATATTAGTCGTAAACCCATACGTTGCGCGGACATTTATAGAATAATATATTTAGATTTAAATAAATAAATAATTGTATCAGATAAATAATCATAAACTACTCTTTGAGTTACTAACCAAAGTTAGCAGAAAAAAAGAAAAGATGATGAAAAGAAGGAAAAAAGTTATAGGAATGAATGAATTTGAATTTGAAGAACGATGAGAGTGCCTAATATTAGTAGTTTTATGATGGTTGATACTAAATAGAGTTTTAGGTTAAACAAAGTTTAATTTGAATAAGTAATTAACTAAATAGGAGTTTATTTTAAATAAGTAATTAACTAAATAATTTTTATATATGTTTTAAGAAAATATTATGAATTTTTATAATTTAACATATAAGTTTTTAGAGCTGAATACTGAAGAAAAAGGAGTTTTAGAGCTGAATACTGAATAAAGAGGAGGGACATGTGGTAAAATTTGGGCTTAATAATTTTAAAGCTCAGAATTTAATATATATATATATATATATATATATATATATATATATATATATATATATAGATTCAATCACTATATAACTCTTTTTTAACTCATATTAAAAAGCATAATTATTAAATTCCCAAATAAAAAAAGCATAATTGTGTCCACTTTCAATAACTCCTTCTTCGTCTTCCTCAGTTGCAGAAATGGTGTGAGGGTGGATTTTGGCCAAAATTCACCCAAACACCTTAATTTTTTTGCTTTTAAAATAAATATTAGTTAAGAGTTGAGATTAGTCTCAACTAAGTGAGAGTTTATCCCTCTTAAATAATTTTTTGTTAGTATTTTTAATTTTTTGTTGCTAAAGTCCTCAGATCTAGTTACTGGAGTTATGAGTTGATAGATCTTGATGGTGAAGAAGTCAAAAATGGTGGATACTTGAAGAATATAGTCCGATTCTACTCCAATCGGCTCATTCGTCGCATCAGTATGATGTCCCAGACCAAGAAAGGTTTCTTTCTGTATCCCCACAAATGATATTTTAGTTGGTTCCCTTGTATATTTATTTTATATATTTTTAGGGAGAAGTATCATTTGTTTATATTTAATATTATGTTCAGTATTTTTATACTGAAATTTGTAACTCTTTATTTGGTGAAATGAAATACCACCAAATTTGATAAAAAAAAAAAGCATAATAATTAAAAATTTAGCAAGTATTTTTAAGTAAACTTATATGTCCCCTATGTATAACTTTTATAAATGATATAGATATTTGCTAGAATTTGGGATTAATTAAAAAATATTATATAATGGCAATAAAGGGGCTTCTGTAATGCCAAGAAGATTCTACCATCTTTATCTTATCAATGCTTAGATTAAGTAAAAGAACAAATAAAATCTTTGTTGATCTCTAACTCCAGTTGGTCATGCCTATAGCACAATAAGAAATTGAAAAGGCATAATATATTTACAGGCCCCTGTGGCATGAAATAGCCAATCAGCATGTGCCACATCGTAAGGACGATGTCACATCGTAAGGGTTTAATTGATTAAAATCTGCAAGTAGAGGTATCAAAGTAACAAAAAGTGACAAGTATAAGGGGGTGGTAAATGTATTATGTCATTAGATTAGTGCATTTTAGGTAAAAAGTGGTAAGTTCAAGTGTTGAAATGATAAAATTGTAAGTTGAGGTGTCAAATTGACCAATTGTGCCAAGTATAGGGGGCTGCAGATGAATTATGCCAATTGAAAAAACAAAAAAGTTTGACACACTCTAGCACTAACACTCATTCAATCAACATTTGATGGATTTCAGTGTCATGCCAAGTACTGAAATAATCAGCTATACTAAACATTAAGAACCGGTATTCATTGATCTCTGCGACTTTGACATTGTACAACTTCGGCATACCCATAACACATTATATGGCTTATGTTGTAGTGTGTGTAAGATATAATAACACATTCCTCAACAGGGTATAATCTGTGAATTGCCAATTATTTACAACTGATTGAAATGTAGGCTCTGATCCATTACAAGTTTTCCATAAATCTCACTTCAATTGCAGTTGAAGCAAGATTCATTCATTCCAAGAACAAGACACTCAATATTTTGATGAAATCATAATACCAGCTGAAAACTATAGTCTACTAATTCAACTTGCAGAGACCCCAGATTCTTGTAATGAGTTAGCAAATGAAGGCATTGAGAAATTGGCCTAGGCACAAGGTAAAAATTCTAATGTCTACAGAAGAATCTGATAAGATAGTGATGAATTAGGATTTCCTGTTTTAGAAATCATATATAACAAAATTAACAGATTCGTGATTGATGTACAGAAAAACTTATGCAATTGGAACAAGACAGAAGTAAAAGCAGAACATGATCTGTCCCAAGTTAGGTTTAAAATTGAATTAGCTAACACAGATTCATTTACCATATCTTTCAAGAGCAACATGATTTTTTTGAGCATAAGAACAACATGATTTTTCTCATTACGCAGAAGTCGGAAAAAAGGGGTGGCTACAAAATTATGAGCACAGGAATTCAAAGACTGGCACAATCAAAGGCCATATACAACTACTCAGAGTGAACAACAGATCCATCCAAAACATAGGGTTAGGCAAAATCTGCACTAACCAAATTCGTAGTTTGTGCTACATTGGAAGCTGACTGCTTGAAATGACAGAATGAAGAGCAAACACTTCTTTTCACTATCAAGGCTGATAAACCTCAGGAAGTTGAAGTCCTACACTAGCAGCAGATTTTCCTAGTATCCTTTTCATTTCGTCTGATCTGTCTACAGCAATGTTGTAAGAGAACAACAAGTCCTGCAAAATCATTTCAAACATTTTAAAGTTGTAGTTTAAAGATTAAACAATTTCCAGTAGTAAATTAAAGAATTAAAAGCACAAGAACATCGAGGCACTTGCTAGCAGGAACAACGAACAAATGTAGACCCTTGAAAGAAGAAAAAAAAAAAAGACCCTTCACATAACAAAACCAAGAACCAACTACTAGAATTCCCTATCTCTAGATTATTTAGAGGAAATGGAGAAGGACATCTGTCTTATTGTCAATCTCATGGCAGTAAGAAAACATTTTATTCTCCTATCGTAAGGACAATGCCGTGTCAGTTAAGTCAAAATAAGATGACAATAAATTTTAATTCTACATAGAGCCACATAATGTAAAACATTTGACTACATCAGAATGCTCCCTCTCATAAAACAAGAAAAGAAACCAGCATAAGAACACCATAAATGAAAGAGAACAGTACCTTGTGATGGTGCACACTATTAAGCAAAAAAGTATAATCACGGGCTAGCTTGATTTTCTGTTGAGCAGACGAATGCTCAGAAAGATTCTTGTTCTTCCGAAACTCTAGCATTATGAATTCCCGAAAATGCTTCTTGTAGTCTTCCTGACCAATGTGTTTCCTAATAGCTTTCAAAAGTTGCCTATACACTATCACAGCATGCAAAGCTTCAGAACTCATTTTCCCACAAGTTTTCCCAACAGAATACCTTGTTCACTCTCCTGCATTAGAGCAACAAACTTAGTAAAAGCAAATACACGAAACTCTCCTCTCAAACAACACCCCATTGCTGTAATTACAGAACAAACAAACATCATTTACAACTTTTCAAAGGAGGTGCCAGAAAATGGAATTCTTAAATTCTTACACAACAAACAAACAAACATCATTTACACCTTTTCAAAAAAGGTGCCAGAAAATGGAATTCCTAAATTCTTACACAATGCACTAGAACACTAAAAAATGACACAAGTGAAACATAACCAACAACTACAGGGTCTTGAATCAAAATCCTCCTACTTCTACATATATTACTAAAGAAAATGATATCTGATATCTGATATCTTCAATTTCTACATTTTTGTTACAGTAATGGATCAAAACACCAGCAAGATTGTTTCTTTAATGTCCATTACTCAATAAACACCCAGAATCTGAAGTGGGTACATATGCAAATCCATTCAACTTAAATAAAACAACAAAAAGAGTGCAAAATAATTGAATTCACAAGCAAATTCAATAGCAGGAAAAAAAAAAGAATACTATAAATAAAGTAACAAGTACAAAAAAGAAAACCTTGTAATGGGTCTGTTGAACAAGAAGCCTTCTTCTTCTGTTGAACAATAAGCGACGAATGCTCTCGCGGTCTCTCCACACAAAAGTGAAAAGCCCGAATTGAAACGCTGCCGTTTCCTCTTTTAATTTTTCAATTTTTTTTAATGGTGAAACCCGAAATGAAACGCTGTCGTTTCTTCTTGAATTTTTTTTTTTTTTAGTTTTCGTGTGTTTATAATGATGGCGTAATAATTTTTGTTAAGAGCTTAATCAGATCTCTCTCTGTGTTGGTCGTTATAATCGAAGAAGAAGAAGAAGAAGAAGAAGAGAGAAGAGAAAACGACATGTCGCGCGAGAGAACGAGAAGACCAAATCTACCTCCTGTTCAAGAGGCACCGTCTTTTCTTTTCTTTTTTTCTCGGACTCTGTTTGGTTGCCGAGAAAACAGGCATTAACTTTGACTGATTAATTTAACATTTTCAATTTGTTTTTGTGTTTTTGATTTGGCGTGAAATTGCAGAACATAGAGAAGTTAGAGAATGTGATGAATGAAGGAAATTATTATGGAGCACAACAAATGTACAAGTCTATCAGTGCAAGGTATGATATAACACTTTAATTATTATTATTATTATTATTATTTAATTTTTTTTATTGAATTTAATTAATTTTCAAAAACCTTCATATTTATAGATATGGTTAATTTATATAAAAAATGATGATTATTTATTTATTTTTGGTAGATATTCATCTGCTCAGAGATATTCTGAGGCTTTGGATTTACTTCAATCAGGTGCATGCCTCCAACTGAAAAATGGCCAGGTTATTTTTTCATGTTCTTCATTTGTAAATTTTTTTTAAAATGTTTTTGTTGATTTTGTTAATTGTTATTGTTTGGTTTATTGAAGCTGATGAGAGTGTAGAGTTTGGTCTGTTTGATAATGGGATTTTTTTTTTTAATTTAGGTGCCCACATGTGTGATTTTGTTTTTTATAAACTGATAATTGGCTTGTGTTCTGGTTGTTTACCTGCTCATTGAAAAATGGTAAAGGTTGATTGATTATGAGCCTGGAAATTTTTTTCTAGATACGTTTGTTTGATAGTTGGCAATCAAAAGAAGATATGATAGAATTACCTTTTTTTTTTTTTTTTTTATAAATTGTGATTTTATTGAATGTTAGTGGATTAGATCATGGGTCATTAATCATGCAATTAACTGCCAGAAAGATATGCAGTTTCTGTTAAGAATTTGAAAATGTTTTTTGATTGATTATGTTGTATGCATGCTTGTGTTTATAAATTACTGTCTTACTTTAGATGTAGCGATCCAATGAAGTGGGATTTGGTAATTGCTTCTGAACTTTGAATTTCTGGGTATGAGGAGAAATAAAGTCAAGACATTCCTCTTTTTCTATTTGCATTCTGCAGAGCATTTATTTATTTGCCTAAGGTAAACATTAATAGGTTTGGACTATATGGGAGAACTATAAAGCATTGCCCATTATATGCAAAGAAATATGGCATACAATTCTCAGTTGTTTTTTTGTTATTAGAATTCATTTTTATGTTTGGAAATGGAAAAATTTCAGGTGATTTGTGGGTCGGAGCTTGCTGTGTTGTTTGTGGATACACTTGTTAAGGGAAAAATTCCTTATGATGATAATATTCTTGGTCAGTGCATTCCTTGGGACTTTTCTCTTGCTCAATTTTTGATAACGTGAAATGATTGCTTATGCTTTCTATTGTACCTTCACTTTGGTTATTTTAATGACTTAAAATTTGAGTCTTCGATTAAAAATAACTTAACAGAAGTATACGATTTGATTTGGTTTTCTTTGCTTGTTATGTTGCTTGATCTTATAGCAATTCCTACTGTGCAATAAATTTTTCGATGTGTTTGTATTTGGGATTGTGACAATACTTATCTTAGATCGTGTCAGGAAAATTTACAAGATGTTTCCTCAAATTCCTTTGCCACAACACTTGGATGGCCTGGGGGATGATGAAGAAGTGCAACAACTCACTGAAGCCATAGGGGCAGCAAAAACACGTGTAGAGTGCTGCTCGTCTTTTTTAAGAGCTGCTATTAGGTAAGATATCATGCTGTTTTTCCCCCCTCTTTTGATATTTATTATTAGAGTATTAGAGTTCCATGTTGGGCGTGCAAGAATTTTGCTTTGAGCAATCACTATTTAGCGTCTCTTATTATTATTATTATTTTTAATTAGATGCTCTAATGCATGAGGTGAATAAGGATTTATCATGCATGGCTTTTAAGAACTTAGTTTAGATGCTTTAACTGGAAGAATGTGAGAAGTTAGGCAATAACAGAATGGCAAGATTAAGGGGCAAATAAAATATTATATGGGACTAAGCAGGTGGGGGAAGAGGGTGTGATGTAAAAGTCCATTTAAAAGGATGAAAGGGACTAAGGGATGGAGTGATGGAAAGAAATTTGCATCCATGAGTAATTGTGCTAGTATGTGGATGTGACCTCTAAACACACATACACACACAGAAACTGACATTTGATACTACTTTCAAATGCCCTGTTAATTAATTATCTTTTTTCTTAGGTGGTCTGCAGAGTTTGGAGCTCACAAGAATGGATCTCCACAGCTACATGTTATGTTAGCTGAATATTTATTTTCTGAATCTCCTGAAGTGGTAGGTTTATCAATATTTAGCCTCCTTGGTCATTTCTTTTTCTCCTTGTTATCACTAGCAATTATCACCTGCTTTATCCTGATTCTGTTCCATGGAGTTCTCCTTTGATGCAATCGATCAGGTTCAGGGATATTGGATATTGCTTAAATGCTTACAGGCTGAAATGCAGTGACAATGTGTGCTAACAATGCAGTGACATTGTCTCATGCTAACAATGTGTGCACATCATGTCGGTGTCTAAATGGAAATTTCCTTTAAATAATGTCTGTTTGAAATTACAAAACCAGATGAAAACTTACTTTGTGAGAATAACCTCATTTATTGAGAAATAGCACGTGGGGTCCTTGTCAATACGAAAAGCTCTTTTTTTTTAAAGTCACTTTCTACATTTTTCGAACTAGCTTAAAAGTTGTACATTATGGGATGTTATCTCTCTGCTTATTAAATATTTATAATTCTATTTATTCTTGCTTCTTCTGGTCCCTTTTTATTCTTTCACATGTTTGATGAGACTTGGTGTACCATGCTCTGTCTCATTGAGGAAACATGGCTTAGTTATAGACAAATGGAAAGGTTGGACATATGGCAATGAATTTATTTCAATAAAACAGTTTCCATTTTTTTATTTTTATTTTGAGAAATCCTATTCATTAAAATGTACTATTTTTGATTGCTGATTTGGAATCTAGAAGTCCATATCATGCCTTGTGTAACACTGAGACTAGTTTCTGTGACGTCCTCAGTAATAGATATTGCTTCTCTGCAGCTTATTTCTAGAGCAATTCATTTTGTTAGAGGTCATTACTATAGCCTTGTATTATGTAGAAGTTATCTTTTCATAGTCCAGTCAGCATCATATAATGTTTTTTTTTGCAGGACATGGCTAGAATATCATATCATTTTGTTAGAGGTGATAATCCAACGCAGTTCGCATCTACTTTAGTCAATTTTATGGGCAAGGTTAGTCTTTTGAATTCAGTAAAGATGAGGAAGCACAGATTTACTGAAATTACATTTTTTTATGTCAAAGAGATTGACAGTTATGCATAATGCTAATAATGCGTTCAATATGCCAATTACTATATGAAATTTTTGATATCTAGTTTCCTCTTCACTGTTGCTTCAATTTCTAAAAATCAATCAGTTAATGTCTAGCTAGTATTTCAGTTATTCAAGGATTATGCCTACCATAGTTGATGATAATTCTGATCACTCCTGGAAAATACTAATTCAGTGATTGGATGACCAGTTTTCGTTTGTGTTAGTTTGTGAAAAATACTAAATTCAATGATTGGATGCCAAGGGTTTAAAATAAGTTTCTTGACAACCATGCAGTGTTATCCTGGTGAAGATGATTTGGCCATTGCACGGGCAATTCTAATGTAAGCATGTTTATAAATTAGAGATTTGCGTATGGATTTAACTTTTGTTTTTCAATTTTTTTTTTGCTGTTTTTAGACTCAACTACAATGTTAATGAGACCCTGGAATTTCTTGACAAGTAAACTGAGTACCAACTTACAAGGTTAAAATTTTCTCCTGTGGTAGGTATTTAGCTATGGGCAATCTTAGAGATGCTAATAATCTGATGGATGAGGTAAAGAAGCAAGCAGAATCAGCTAAGCTTGACCTTCCGAAATCAGATTTGATGCAATTCATCACTTATCTTTTGCCAACGTAAGTTGCATCTATGTTTCTTGTTTCACAGAGAAGTGTACTTTCTTGTTATAGCTATCTCCACTCTTTGTACTTAGGAGGAGGCTTGGCTTCTTCTAGGTATTTAAAAGCATTTATTACTTTGTTAGATTGACCACTGGAAGACAAAAGGAAAAAAAAAAAAAAAAAAAAAGCAAAGAAAGAAAATAGACAGGAACATCAAGCCATTTCACTTATGTGCACATTCTCTTCACAATAACTGACAGAAGGAAAAATAAAAAGAAAAGACAATTTGGTATCCCTCTGCATGGCAGCCACATTAGCAAATGTCGTAGCTTCATATTTTTTTCAAAAGAAAAAGGCATTTCATTCATCTGCCTTTGTTCTTTCTGTACACTGGAACCTTGCATGCCATACAGACTAAAAATGATCTTCAGTTACTCTTAGAACATCTTTATATTATGCTTCAAATATCCTACAGTGAAAGATACTTGTTTCTATCTTCATATTAACTACAATAGTTTCTTTGGTTTTCATTATTATTATTATTATTATCATATTCAGTTGATCTTTCTGATAGCATATGCACGTAGGTAGACTGTCATTTTGACATGCCTTGTTTGAAGTTGTTTTATATAGAATGGTGGTAAAAATTCGCTTTTGTGCAGGTTGCAGAGAGATGCTTTTCCTCTTTTTAATATGTTGAGAACGGGTTACAAGTCAAGTATAGACAGGGAACCTGTATTTAATGAGGTGAGTGTAGTTTTGATGGCTATAGAACTTCTGTCAAATTGTTCAAAAAATTTATTTATATTGTCATTGGCTTTCTATTGAGTTTTGTGTATGTAATTATTCTAACGTTGTTTTTGTTCAGTTGCTGGATGAAATTGCGGAGAAGCTGTATGGAATACAGCGTAGAAATCCCCTTCAAGGGATGTTTGGAGATATTTTCAAGGTAATATATCTTTTTATTGAATATGCTATACAAAGATTGAGTATTCATAAACTTCGCATGTCATATGCTCGTTGGCAGCTGGGCAATCGTGGACTAGCAGTAGAGTCAATTAAATGCATTTCATACAACTTATATGCTTTTAGTCATATGCAATTTAATATTTTTTTTTTCATTTTCTGGTTTAATTTTGTGACTGTTTATTCTCTTGCCTCAGTTGCATAATATATTGGAGAGTATACATTTTTCAAGTAAAAACATTGTACTTCTGAGAAGTCGAAATCTTACATAAAATACTGATATTCAATCATGCAGATGATGTAACTACAGCAATAAGAAGACAATGCCAAACATCTTATTAACCGGTCCCCCAGTGTTTGGACCTTTGATGCTTATTTAAGTGGAGTAAGTGATCTGTTTCATGCATCAGAAGCTTAATTTGAATTGTTCCGGAGTTGTACTATTGATATTTTGTCCACAGTTGAAAATTTTCTTCGGCAGTTGAAAAAAAATTCTATATTCATCTACATATAGAATCCATATCCTCGTCCTTCTATTCTATTGTAAACTTGACCTGAGTGAGAATTTTTTGTTTTCCCTTAGTTTTGTACGCCTAATCTACCTAAATCTTGCATTCCTAGGCGTATGACTGTATGGTTAACTATTTGTTGATCCTCTTGAAACTTTAAAGAGAACTAATTTGTGCTTGAGAACTGGGAAGGGAGAGGTTAAGTGAATACGTATGCATGTAGCCAAGTCAGGCTATGAGTTGATTAAGAAATGAAATCATTTAGGCTTTGAGAATAAGGTAATGTAACACCATTGAAGTGATGGTAGAAAGCAGGAAGCAACTAGTAGCACATGCACCTGATTAAATTTCAATGCCCTCCCCTCATCTAATAATTATCATCTAACAAGATACAAAGAAAGGATTAATGCTTAATGCTTAGCTAATTGATGATAATTGCTTCCAAATCAGATTTAATTAAGTGAAAATAAAACAAGTATGACACATACTGCGCATGTTCAGAAGACCATTGCTCATTTTGATGTTCTGTTGAAGGCGATTTGAACACAGCAAAGAATTCAGTAACTGAGCAGCTCAGCTCTATCAATCTTGTTCTGTCATTCAAACATTGATCCTTGATGTATTTGTAGCTCTGATTATGGTACGAGGAGAAGTAATTGCGCGGTCCACAGTTTGAAGTAATTGCTATAGATGCTGGAGCTCAAATGATGCATTCATCCGAGTAAAACCACAAACTGCAACATCTGTAGCTAATACAAGTTTCAGATTAGTCGCCATACTATTTGAATTGCCTCTAAAATCAAACAAAAGTAGCTTCAATTTTATAAAAAGCTCTTCCTTTTAATTAACATTTACATCTCTCTCTATATATATATATATATAACAATTTTTTTCTACGTCAAATTTTAATAACCTAATAATATTCAAATTCATATACTTTAATATTACTTGATGAAAAGCTCACGTGCAACCTATTATATTGCCATTGCAGGCTAAGATATTTTTTATTCCATGTGAAATTTTTATTTTCAATTTTACCCCTTCAATTCCATTAAAAAATTTATTTCATTTTCAAATGAATTTGAACCAAATATACTTCATTAATAAGAATTGATTTAGTGTTAAACAATTCCACAAAATTAAAAAATTAAAATTGAAAATGAATTTTACAAAATTTTCATTTAAACCAAATTTGCAAATAAATTTCATAAAATTTTAAAATTGCATAGTTTTTAAAAAATCAATCCCACGTGTGACTTGAATTTTGAACTTATATATTTATTATTCTTGAAGTTTATAATTTTTATTGAACTATTTATACTTCAATAAAGATTATTAAATCCTTTTAATTAATATGGTGAGAAAAATGAAAATTGTAATATAATTATAAGTTAAAAATAATTTTAATGTCATGTGCAATACATGTACTAACTAACCAATATAAATAAAATTATATTTATTAAAGTTATTATTATATATTATCTTAATGGTTATGTTAATACAAGCATTTTTTTTTTATGTATGTAATCTCACAAGTAAAAATTCCTCTCCTCTATCTTAACTAAAAATAATTATATAAAATATTGTTATCATCTCTATATATGCTAGATAGGTTCTTATATTTATTAAGAAACTGATAATCACTGGCAATTTTTTTTAGAATATAATGACTATAAGCTATTCATCATAATTAAATGTGCAATTGTAAAACATGTGACTATACCATAACTTATTTAGCTATTCATTTTACATGAGCTACTGCAAGAAATATTGTATAATAAATCACATTATTTTTATCTAGATTCCCAATAAAGGTATGCAGATAAATAAAAAAGGTAAACTACATCTAATAGTTTAAATACAAATGGACTAATGTTTTGATAAGATATTGGAGAAAACTATATTATATTTGATTCACCTTATTAAAATGATAATATTGTATCAGAGTTTTGTTGTTAATTATGTATATCTTGTATTTAATATAGTTCATTCTTTGCTAAAAATCTAAACAATTATCTTATCAATTAGAGGACAATCCAATTTGAGTGCAGAAAAGAAAAATCCACATTGAATTGGCGATATGATCATACCAACACATGATAACAGAGATTTATTATTTGAGTCATATAAATAGGAGTTTGACTTCAATTAAATCACATAAATGACAACAACAGACTATTAATTTCATCAAATTGAATTCACAGCATCAAATTGAAGCAAGGGTTCCAGCTTATTTCATTTTTTTAAATTTGAATTGAATCTTAATTTTTCAAAAGTTAAAATGAAAATTTATTAACTAAGTACAATCTAAATTTATCAAAGAATTGTAATTTTCAAAAAAATGGACTCAAATTGAATACTATAACAATGCACGAAACATCTTACACTTATTAATCCTATATTCAAATTATAAATATTATTTCTATCTATTATTATGTTGCCTTTAAAATTTGGGGTATATGCATAGATATATCTACTAATGTTAAAATCTAAAAATTTTCATACAACATTCTGTCATGTATGACGCCTTTTTATTTAATACATGTATAAAATCCAATATATTAATAAATTAATGTCAATCAATTAAATGATGATTAAAAATAATTTTATTAATAAAATAAAATAATAAAGATTTATGGAAGTTATTTAACATTACCTTAATTAAAATGCTATTTTATTTGTTTGAATGAATTTTTTCTACGTTATAGTATAATAATCTAATTATATTTAAATTCATATAATTTAATATTGCTTGATGAAAAGCTTATGTATAACCTAATACATTATTATATAGACTATAGTATGTTTTATTCTATTTGAAAATTTTATTTTTAATTTTAATTCTGACATAATATAATTATTTAAAATAAACCCTACATATGGTATGAGTTTTTGACTAGTATGTTTAATATTCATGTATATTATAGTTTCTTCTGAAATATTTATACTTCAAATATAAGATTCTTATAGATTTTTTTTTAATTAATATGGTGAGAAATGTAAAAAAAATATTACAAAATATTTTCTTTTGAACAACATAAAATTATATAATTATTATAAAATTACATTACATACTAGAAACGGTTTTAATACATGTCCAAAACATGTATTATATAACTAATATTAATAAAATTATATTCATTAAAGTTTTTTTTAACATCTAGTTAGAGTGGTTAATTTTCAACACTATAAGGGAGAAACCAAGAGGAGTGGGTTCGATCATTGGTCTCTATAATGAATGTTCATACTTTTTGTCACTTAGTCTCCTCACGAGGGCCAATAAAATTATATTCATTAAAGTTATTACTATAGATTATATTCATGATTATGCTAATAAAATATTTTTTTATGTTATGCAAATTTAATCTGCGGAACATGCGGCATTAAATCATAAGTAAGAATCTTCCTCCTCAACCTTAGTTAAAATAAATATATAAAATATTGTTATCTTCTTTTATTTTTTTTATGGCTTAATACATATCCAGGCCACTGAACTTATCACGATTTTTCACTTTGGTAATTCTACTTTCCTTTTTGCCATTTAAGCCACTGAACTCGCCAAACACATCATTTTTAAACCACTCTCTGCACAATTTGAAACAATAGAAGCGCGTGAAATTTAAACGCACTGACAACATTGACACGTAAGAACTAACGATTAGTGAAAATTGACGGTGCAAAGAAGCCCAATTTAATTGCATCTGTATCAAAAATCAACTTGAACCCTAATTTCTTGTGCTTGGCTACTGAAATTGAACCCTAATATATAGATGTTCAATCGAATGTAATTCAATTTACTTTCCACACTTTGAAAAGCTTTGAAAGGCAAAAGAAATTGAAGCAAGTGCATTGGCCTGAAAGGCAGCGGAACATTCAAAGGCAGTCACTTAAACCGCAGATCCATTGTGTTGCAATTTTACAGAGGCCAAAAGAAGAAAGCCAGGTGAGTGACGAATGCAGTAGAGAAGTGATATAAGAAGCAAAGGAAGGTATGTGTTAGGTTTTTTATAATGTGACATATAGGTTTATAAGACTGGGTATTTTTGTTATTTGATAGTTCAGTATGGGTTTTTTTTTATGTACATGCATATAATGGTCTTAAAGTAATCAATATTGCCTTTTGTGGTTGTTGTTTGTTAATATCTGCTGCATAAAGTTAATCAATTTTTGTTTCGGTCTGCTTTACTAAGCAATTTATGAATAGTTAAGTGCATGTGGATGAAATGAATAAATAATAGTGTGTTTGTGTATTAATAGTCAAAATCA
>CATIWO010462154.1:0-13342 GCA_949673435.1 Macaranga tanarius
TTTATTCCCGTTTTAGGGTAATTTGAAAAGTAATTCCCTATTTTAGGGTGAAAAGGAAAAAAAATTTCCAATTTAGGGTGAATTTGACCGATCAAAATAGATAAAATACAAAACGCTACTTTGTACAAAACGCTACTTCAAATAGCGTTTTGTACAAACCGAGCCGAACTGACTGGTTAGGTCAGTTATATTTAAGTTCGGTTCGATTTCAGTTTTTTAAAATATATAACCGACTGGTTTGATTTAATTTCAGTTTTCAAATTGAAAAACCGAAAATAACCGAACCGATCGAGTTATATATATATTTATTATAAAAATATTAAATAAAATATCTTAATTAGAAAAAATTATATATAAATATTAAAATTATAAATAAAAATATTTTTTTAGTTATATAATTAAAGAATAAGCTTAAAAAAATTATAAAATATGAAATAAAAAATAAAAATTTTATTTAAAAAATAAATCGGTTAACCGACCGAACCAAACTGAGTTATAACCGATCAAACCAGTCGGTTCGGCTCGGTTTATACAAAACGCTACTTCAAGTAGCGTTTTGTACAGATCAGAAAGTACAAAACGCTACTTCAAGTAGCGTTTTGTACTTTATCTAATTTGACCGGTGAAATTTACCCTAAATTGAAAATTTTTTTCCCTTTTCACCATAAAATGAGGAATTACTTTTCAAACTATCATAAAACAGGAATAAATTTTATTTTTTACCCTAAATTGCTAATTGTCCCTGTCCGCACGCTGTCGTTGAGTATGTTGAGACTTCGCAGGTAACTTGTCGGTATATATCATAAAAACCCAAGCAACTATGGATGCGACCCCAGCTGTTTCGGCATATGTATAGCACACCACACAGCATATAGATATGAAAAGAAAAAATATCTAAGAGAGAGAAGAGAAGAGAAAAGAAATAGAGAAATCAACAAAAATATTTTAAAAAAGATCAAATATTAAAAAAATTGATCAAATATATATTCATGAATTTTAAAAAATAATTAGAGAATTCAACAAAAATTACTTAGAGAAAAAATTAAAAAAATTGACATATATTGAAAGTATTATATTTAATTATTTAATGTATAATATATATTTTTAAAATTTTATATTTGATCAATAAAAATATTATAAATGTATTAAATATTGCAAATTTAATTATTAAATACAATATAGCAGTTGTTACCCTGCAGAATAAATAAAAAAGCATGCATCTATATTGGCATAACCATACAAAACTCGAAAAGAAAAAAAAAATCTATATCACAGCCCTTAGTACTTCACAAACACCTTTAATAACTAAAAATACAGACAATTAAACCTGTATAGGTATAAGTAGCAAGGGTTGAGCCTTTTGTAAGGTTAAGCCAAACCTTTCTTCCATGTCCAGGCACTCTGCTACAACCCCATCTTCAAGTTTCCAGTCGAAGGAATTGATTAAAGTCCCTAACATCAACGGCAACATTCTTAAAGCCAATGGCAGTCCAGGGCAGATTCGTCGTCCCCCACCAAACGGAATGAGCTCAAAATTCCGGCCTCGAACATCAACCTCCGACCCCAAGAATCTCTCTGGTGAAAATGTATACGGATCGTCCCATAAACTTGGATCCCTCCCAATTGCCCATGCATTGATCAACACTTGTGCACCTTTCGGAATTGTGAGGCCACCCATCTCTACATCTGCTCCTGCTTTGCGCGGGAGCAATAACGGAACTGCTGGATGCAATCTCAAGGTTTCTTTGATGATTGCCTGAAGGTAAGGTAGCTGAGGAACGTCTGATTCCTCCACCATTTTTCCTTTGCCAATAGTCTTCTCAAGTTCTGCTCTGGCTTTCGATAGGGTCTCCGGCTTATGGACTAATTCTGCCATTGCCCACTCCAATGTGCTTGAAGTTGTGTCAGTCCCAGCAGCAAATATATCCTTGCAGATTAAATTGGAAGATTGAACTAAAATTTCCAAACAAACTAATTAATGAACAGAAATTAAAGAATGAGTACAAACTAACCAAGAACAAATGTTTGATACATTGCATATCAATCTCCAAACTTTTATCTTCACTAAGGCTGAGAAGGGTATCCAGCATGTCGTTCGATGGTACATATCCCATCTCTTTTCTTAACCGCAGTCGTTCTTCAATTATTCGATCAAACAGATCAAGTATCTCCGCAAAAAGGGTCGACGTTCGATGCCTGATACCTTGTACATCAAACTTTCTAAACACCGGGAAAAAATCTACCAAGTTTTGTTTTCCTACTTCTTCCATGATCCTACTCACAGCATCCCTCAATTTTGTGGCGATATCCGAGTTTGAATCGGATAAATCTAAGGAAAACACAGTCTTGGACAAGCCATTTAGTGAAGTTTTGAAAGCAGCTTGGCCAATATTTACCGCCTTACCAAGACGGCAACTTTCTTGAACATCAGCTACAAGTTCTTGAATTTTTCTGCGCCGGAGATCTTGGTTAGCATCTAGTCTTTGTGCAGTGAAGATATATGAATTACAAATTTTTCGAAGATTTCTCCATGGCTGACCAATGGGTACCCAAGCCATCCCATTTTGATGGTGGTTAAGCGCACGCACAGCATCAGGAATGGTACGGTTTGAGAAAATGAGATCGTGCGTTTGGAGAACTTCTTTGGCCAAGGTTGGAGAAGAAATGACCACTGTTGTCAATTGGCCTAGTTTTAGACTCATCAAAGGGCCATGAATCTTGGCAAGCTTGGACAGGGATTTGTGGGGTTTGTCACCTAGATCAAAGAGGTTCCCTATGATGGGCAACGGTGCCGGACCTGGTGGAAGCTTGGTGGTGCTTCGTATTGAAACAATAAAATGAAGGGCTTGAACTATGGCTAAAGCGAAGATAACAAAAAGTACGAAATTGATGAAAAAACTCATAATTTTCTCTTGAGAAAGAAGGTGCGGAGTCTTATTATGATTTTGCTTTAGGAGATGGCATGCATTTGCATCAATAATTTTTACCTCTACTTAAAAATATTATATAAGATAAATTTAAAACGTTGGTACAGTGATGTGCACTTTTTATCGAGTCAACTTTTTTTTTTAAAGCTATCGAGCCAACTTTTTTTAGGCTAGTGGCGGCACACGAAATGTAAACTAAAATTAATCATGTATATAATATATTGGGCTATTTACTTTTTTATGGTCACAATTTTCCTGAATACCATATTTGTGGTGGTGTAAAAAAAAATTCCGTTTTTGTGGTTTTCGTTGACTTTCTTAATTTCTAAAGAAGCCATTTCGCCTGTCACACAGGCGAAGTAGGAAGTGGACAAAATTTTCCTCAGACATTTCACATTTCAAAATGGCGATTTGGAAAAAAAATAAATCTCCCCCATTTCGCCAGTGTGACAGGCGGAATGGGTCACGAAAAAGTAGAAAAAGCATGGAAAAAGGAGGGACATGACCACACAGGCATTTCACCTGTGTGGTCAGCGAAATGCTCTATCCATTTCGCCTATAACACAGACGAAATGGGTGGAACATGTGGCGAGAATCCTGCTGCTCCTGCTGCTCGTCCTTTCTTCCTTCATCAGTCGGTCGCGCATGCTTCAATTGCACAGGCATTTCGCCTGTGTGAGAGGCAAA
This sequence comes from Macaranga tanarius, assembly GCA_949673435.1. Classification (NCBI taxonomy): domain Eukaryota; kingdom Viridiplantae; phylum Streptophyta; class Magnoliopsida; order Malpighiales; family Euphorbiaceae; genus Macaranga; species Macaranga tanarius. The sequence continues at coordinate 3,615 of CATIWO010462154.1, forward strand.
ATGAATAATGAGCTCATTTCGCCTCTCACGCAGGCGAAATGCCTGTGTAGGAATAGTGATGGCACAGGCATTTTGCCTTTGCTAATAGCGAAATGGACTCATTTCGCCCTGTATAAATTCACTTGTCCCTTTCCCTTCCATTTTTGCATTGTTTCGCACTCTCCTCACCCCACTCTATAATTATAAACTCTTTACCTTTTGTCTTTGTACTTATTTCGCACTCTCCTCACCCCACTCAAGAATCATAAACTCTTTACCTTTTGTCTTTGTTATTATTTCGCACTTACTTGTTTCAGTGTGGTCCAACAAACAAATATAAGGATTGTTATTTTTTTATGAAGTTTATTTATTTATTTAGAAAGTATATATAAAAAAGGATTAGAAATGCTATATAAAGAAAAAATTGTATATGTTTATCCTGTAATATATGAAATTAAAATCCACTTTGGAAAAAAAAATATTACAAAGTTTGTTAAAAATAATTTTTGTACATAATTTTGTTTAAATAATTCATGCATAATTGATATTTATTAGTTTCTTTTTTTTTTTTTTTATAAGGTGATATTGAGAACGTGACAATTGAAAGGAAAAAAAAGGTATGTATTTTTAAATATTTAATTTATTCAATATGTTGATATCAATTTTGTTAATTTTTTTTGTAGATATAAAGGTTGTTAAAATTTATTTGTTTATTTTTATTTATTGTGGTTAATTATTAAGATATTATGAATAATTATGTTGATTTATATTTATTGCGGTTAATTATTAAGATATTATGAATAATTGATATCATATATTTTTTATATCTGTTTTGGTGGTGTAGATATTAAAAAATTTTATTTTGATACGATGTACTTAAAATGTATTGGCTTTGTTTAAAAAATTTTATTTTTAAGTTTGGGTTGAACAGTTGCCTTTACATTTACTATTTAACGAAGATTTCTGTTATAATTTCATTAATTTGAGTAATGAAGATGCCATACCTCGAGCGAATGCACCGAGTCACTTAATATAGAGAGTTACGCAGAAATAGATCTCGGCGTTTTGGACCACGTATAATTTGTACTCCTCATGTTCCTAGAACTCGGGAACAACGAGAAAGAATTGCACATCAAATGAACTTTTTGAATATAACATGAAGCCGGAGCATACATTGTGTGAACATATCCAAATTGTAAACTAAAAGATTGAAGCACTTATTCGTCGCGGCCAAATTATAACAGAACTACAGAAATTCCATGCATTATCCCTTACATTGCCCAATCAGACTGCTCACAAATTTACATTGATTTGGGCTGAAAATTAGGAATTACCCTATGATGATCTTGTATATTTATTGCTGGAGGACGATGTTCACCATAATTTAAATGGGACTTCCAAACTAGCTAATAGTTCAAACTTTCATCTTTCAAAAGGTCCGAGTTTTAATTTTCCTTGGTTGAAAAAAATAACCATAGTTATTATGGATAGGGAAAAAATTGAGGAGTCAATGCCTAGGGCAATTAGGTTTAGGTGATTGATTTTTTTCGTAATGAGATGTACGATGTTATTGTACAAATTTTTGTTATAATGGAAATAAAATGATCTGACTTTATTAGTAGGTATGATGAAAGTAATTGTATTTTTATTGGCTTTATTTTTAATGAATTATGCTTTGGTTGTGGTATAGTAACAATGCTTATATATATTATATTGTTATTCAAATTTTCAGTTTTTTTTTATGGAATAGACAATTTTTACTTTTTTATATAATTTATATTTTTTACTTTTTTTAGATTGTGATATGGAGGCAAGAACTTGTGAAGATATATAGGTATGTTAATATAAATTAAAATTGCTTTATCTAGTGATTATTGAGATATGTCTAAAACTGCGTATCATTTTATAAGTACGCATTGTATATTGTATTTGGGGCTTTTTACCATTTTATGGAGAAAAATCTAAGTTATTCCTACTTTAGGATTGTTTTGAAACTTATTCCCACTTTATGTATTTTTTAAAAATAAAAAAATGATTATAATAAAAACAGTACAATACAATTTAATATTTGAAAAAATATATATGTACGTGGCTCATTCCGCCAAAACAGCTTACGTCAAAATAATCCACGTAATTTGCTCTTCCTCGTGGTATATTTCATTTTCTAAAATATAAAAATTTTTCTACAATACGTGAATAGTAACATGCACAATGAATAAAAAAAAAATACTAATTTACTATTCATCAAATTACTGTTCCAGCTTGCAGTTTCCAAAAAAGCTTACGGCAAAAAAATCTATATAATTTTCTCTTCCTCGTGATATATTTCATTTTATAAAATTTTAAAATTTTTCTACAATACGTGAATAGTAACATGCAAAATTCAATAAAGAAATACTATTTTACTATTCATCAATTTAATGTTCCGACTTCCGTTTCCAAAACAGATTACGGTAAAAAAATTCACGTTATTTTCTCTTCCTTGTGATATATATTTTTTTCTAAAATCCGATAATTTCATTACAATACGTGAATAGTAACATGCAAAATTCAATAAAATTAACTATTTTACTATTCATCAAATTACTATTCACGTAACAATTTTAAGTACCAATTTACTCTCCAGTAATAATAATATTAGTAACATTAAAATATTTTCACAAATACAATAATAATTGTTATTTTTTTATTATTACAATTTAATACTATTTTAGATTGCGAAAAAATAATGTTAGATAGTAAAAAAAATATTACGTGGTAAATATTGTTTTACAATTTAATACTATAATACTAATATTAGATTGTAGTAATTATTCATATTAGACTGTAACTAAAAAATAGTATTAAATTGCAAAGAAAAAAAAACATTGCAATGATTGGGTACAACAATAAATTAAATAAAAAACACTTAACCATTCCGTCTCTTAAAGTGGTGGAATAGTAATGACTAATATTTAAAGGGTTCCACAACTTCAGCAAAAAAAAAAAAAAAAAAAAAAAATTATTTCTCTAATTCCGCCAGTCTGACTGGCGGAATTAGAGCTGCACGCATGTCAGAAAGGCGGAATGAGCTTTCTAGCTTTCAGACTGGTGTATTGCTATCCCTTATGCCACACCATCCAAAAGCACCACAAATTGGAAATTTTTTTTGTCATATACCATGAAGTGCAAATAAGTTTCAAAACAACCGTAATGTGGGAATAACGTATAACTTTTATTTTTTTCCATAAAATGGTAAAAAGCCCATGTTTTTCGTATAAAAAAAACTTCTGAATTTTATTTTTTACATTAGGAAAAAATGTCAAATGCACGAGCTGTTATTATATATTGGGGTGGTCAAGTGATACAAACTGAGTTCGGCCCAAATGTAATAAATGCTTCTTCACGATTGGTCAGTGTCACTGATGATTTTGATCTTCAAGGGCTGCATAATATAATTAAAAATGCCGCTGGAATAAGTGATAATGGGCTGATAAAAAAAATATTTTTCAGACATCACGTAATGGGATATGGTCAAACTGCTATATTTGGTTTTATGAAAATTCAAAATGAATTTCATGTTAGGAGTATGTTTGATATGCTTAGGCAGTTTATGAGTTCGACAACAATTGAATTGTATGTTGAATTTACGGACTTCACATTTAGACATGCACCATTAGTCGAAGCTAGTTCATCAATGTCTAATGCGAATGAAGTTAATGTCGTCAAGAGGGAAGTGGATGAATGTTTGATGAGGAGGATATATAAGAAGACGATGAGGATGCAGAGGAGGATTACGTGGATGATGATGAGGACCATTATTATGATGAAGAAGCTGATGAATTCGATGATGATGACGGTTTGAATGTAGAAGGTGATGTCGAACGTAACGACGAATCTCCATTGGTTGAATTTGTTGAAGGGCTAAATAGAGCACTTTCTTTACGATTTAAAAGTGTTAATCTTAAGAAAATGTACGTTAACTCAAATCCCTTAAACGTAGATGACATGGTTTGGAATCCCTACGGTGAACTTGCAAAGGGAATGTTATTTCAATCTAGAGATGCTGTCAAAACAGCATGTAAGTTGTATTATGTTAGAGTTGGCCACCAGTTTAGGAGTTATGAAACAAGGTTGAATACTATAACTTTAGTTTATAAGCTGGGGTGTGACTGGAGAGTTAGAGCCATAGAGATGAAAAGCTATGGACTTTGGCAAATCACGAGGTACAATGGTCCCTACACCTGTACTGCTCCAGGACAGAGTCAAGATAATAGGAATTTTGACTCAAATTTGATTGCCGCTTATATACAATCAATGTTAGAGGTCCATCCTGCAATTTGGGTTAGAGAATTGCTTGCTGGGATGAAAGAACATTTTGGAATAATAACGTCATTTAAAAAAGTATGGAGAGGAAAACAAAAGGCAATTATGAATTTATGGGGGGATTGGGATGACTCTTACGCAATGCTTTGTAGCTTCATGTACGCTGCTGTGACACTTAATCCTGGAACTTTTTGGCATCATGATGGGGAGGCACATATGAAAAATGGTGTTCTGGTTGAAGGGATCCTACAATTTAAACGCATGTTTTTTTCATACAAGCCATGTGTTGATGGGTTTAACCATTCTAAACCTGTCATATATGTGGATGACACTTTTCTATATGGTAAATACAAAAGTGTTCTATTAACTGCTAATGCCGTTGACATGAATAATGCTATATTACCATTAGCATTTGCTTTAGTTGAAAAAAAGAACAAAGAAAATTGGTTGTACTTCATGTTAATGTTACGGTATGCATGCTGTAAAGGGTGATTTGATATGTGTATAATTTCAAATCGTCATATTGGAATTAGGCATACGATGAAGGAAGACATTTGGCGTGGTAATCCTCATTGATACTGCTTGCGTCATGTGCTTAGCAATTACAACACTAAATTCCACAACATTCTGGTGAAGAACATTCTTAATAAGGCTGCCCGTAAGTTCCTAAAAAGAAAGTTCAGTAGGTGGATGAGCAAAGTTGAGGTTCTACATCCGGATTCAAAAAAATGGGTGGATAAAATTCCAAAGGAGAAATGGACTTTGTCGCATGGTGGTGGCCATCGTCATGGTATTATAACAACAAACTATACTGAATCATTGAATGCCATATTGAAGAATATAAGAGCGATGCCGATAAGTACAATAATGTAGCAAATCTTCTTGAAGTTGGTTGATATGTTCGATCAGCATCGCACTGAATACACCATAATGTTACATGATGGATTTTTGTGGACACAAAAATGTATCGACACACTAAAATATAGACTTGATAAGGAAAATGGGCATGTCATTCAAAGATATGATGAAGAGAATATGATCTTTCAAATAACAACCGCTTTTAATAATGCCCACAGAAAAGGTGGTCATAAGCACGTTGTCGATCTCAAACAAAGAAGCTGCACTTGCTAAAAGTTCCAACAAACCAAAATATCCTGTTCACATGCTATCGCAGGTTGTTTGGCTTTTGGACTTGATTACAGGGAATTTATTACATCTTTCCACTCAATCCGTGAATGTTTAAGCTGTTGGTCAACTTTTTTTGTGCTATTGGGTTATCTAGATTATTGGCCAAAGTCAAAAGATATATTGCCTTTTGTCCCAAATCCAGCTTGGAAATGAAAGAAAGGAAGACCACGATCAACGCGTATCCGGAATGAAATGCTAATGCTTCATTAAACTTTTATAGGAAATGTGGTTTGGACGGGCATACGGCTCGAAACTGTTCACATAATTAAAATTCAATAAAATTATCTTATGTAAATTTTTCTTAATTTTAACTTGGGAATGACATATTACCATTTATGTTTATTTATTATTATGGTAATGATTTAAAACAAAAATCAATTACATACCATTTCGTGTTCTACATATTAAAGCGATTTTTTTTAAAATGGGAGGTATTTTATGTTTACTAAGAATGAATAAAAATGAAAATAATAAGGCTGCATCATCAAAGTCACCGAGCGGAGTACGCTGTAACAGTGCTGTAAAAATTGTTGATAAATATGAAGACCCCAATGGTGATATTTGGTATGGCACAAAAAGGCCATTCAAAAATCGGCCAACTTATTCATCTCTTGAACCAGGATGTGCCAATCATATATTTATTAGGTTTCATACAAAAAAATTGGAGGACTTTAGTGAGCCGTCAAATATTTTGGTTAGAGCATATCCAAAATGGGGTTGTTTATGGGAAATAAGATGTGAACTGGAAGCTTATTGTAGGTACCATGAGTTACCAATAACAAAAGCAATGTCAGCATGTCTACCAAGACAAAGCAACGAAGAAGTTAACTATCTCATTACACAATTACAGAAGGAGATTACTGTAATGAGTAAGCGACTTGATATATATCATTTGTGCAATGACACACTAACACAACAGAAGTATGTTGAACATCAAAGTTGTTCGGATGATTTAGATAATGAGAGCCTTAAAGATTACAGTGACATTGACACTAATTTTGTAAAATACATTCCTTCATGTTTGCCAAAATGTTGTTAGTATGCAGTACTCAAGTTAAATTATTCATGATATATTTTGTCATAAAAGACTGACTGATTAAAGAGAATGTATGAAAATGACTTCGTCCTGATGAAAATCAGAATATATTTTGTAGGTCAAATGTCTAGAGTTTATTCTCCAGGAGACATTTTTCGGGCCACAGGACATCATTGGGCTCTCGATGATGATTTTGTATATTCATTAGATCCAGGACAACATAATAGTCATGTAGTTTTAGTGAAATTGAATGAAGAATAGGTATATCGTCAACAACAGTCTGAAGCTCTTCGGGAACAAGCTACAGAACTAAATATATGGGCCCCTAAAGCTCGAGCAATTGGTATGAGACGATGTGATATGGATGAAATATGAAATGCAATATACCGGATTCGAGAGGAGAATAATCACATAAAAATATGCATTAATAGAGAATTCTTTAAAAGACGAACTCGAGAGTTATTAGAAGACGGCGATGAAGGACAAGCTAGATTATATAATTCATTTATACACTCGGTTGAATGTACCTCCGATATTGAAATATCAGATGAGGAAACATAGTAGTAAAACTCTAACATTAACACATTTAATCTTCATCAGACATATCGTAGTCAGAAATATATGTTGGATTATTAAGAACATTGTTCACCTCAGTCTGTGTAAGTGTCCTGGCCATTACATTTGCTTGATTGTTTACAAGCTTTAACATATAATACCTGGATCTACGTAAAAACATTCGATTATTCTTCTCTCGAATTTACCTAACTGCAACTTCAAATTCATCGCGATTTCTTCATTGCATTGAGATGGCTAAATGCCTAACAGTAGGTGATCCCAATTCACGTAGGCGGTGAACCAAAACCTCAGCTTCGTTAACGCGATAAACCCACTCTCGTCGCAGTCCTGCATAATATTCTTTAGGATCCAATAATCTGAAATGCCGATAATCATCAGGATATTTAGGTAATATCTATATTCGGCCTCTACCACCCGATGTGAAGAACCACTTTCCATATATGGCAAAAAAAGGATATGTATTTGAAATTATGAATTACGTCGAAATATATTGAGCAAACATTATAACATATTTATAGCAGTAAACTGAAGCTTCATGACCTCTAGTATATTTGAACATTCAATAAGATCACATGTAAGTCATTAAGAGGATGTTAGTGAAATTTTTGACAGCTAATTGAAACTGTATAAAAATAATGACAGCTACATAGAAAATGACAACTCACAGAAAATGACAACTCGAACGAAATGCAAACATATCCATAGCACATGTATTAATATTATTAGGATGACAATCACTATTACTAAAAATAATTATAATTATAAATTTTATACAAGTGCATGATTTTTTTAATAAAACAATGATTATAGTTTTAATTTGTACCAAAATAAAATTTGCCATGAAATGACTGTAGCAAATATTAGCAAAACAATATAATCAAGAAAAACTACCATGCAATGACTGTATCAAATTGACAACTAATAAAATGAAAACAAAAAAAATATATTATATGTAAAAGATGGACAACTGAAAGAAATTTGTACCTTAAAGAAACATACATTTGCAGCTCTAAATATTTGAACATTCAATAATGTGCTCCATTTTGATAAATTAATTACTCTTAATCCATTTGAAAGTGATGTGTTTATGTTTATTATTATTATTTTCTCAAAATAAATATTTGTAAGATGTAACAGTTACATAAAATGACAATGCTTTGGTAGAAATGGCGCTAAATTTCTTGCCACGTGACTACATAGAGGCTGGGCCACATGATGCATCAGTACTATATCTACAACATGAGCATAGATCAGAGGCTATTTGGAATGATCAGGTTTTAATTTCGTTTGAGTTTTTTTTTAATTGCAATTATAACAATTATATTATAAGAAATATTGTTGTATAATTATGAAAAATATGTCATTCAATTTTCAGTTGGATGATCCTGTTATAGTATGTCGACGGACCTCTCTAACGCCGAATATATATTCGAATATGAGTCCTGACATGGAGGGGTTATTACGACAAGCAGGATTTCTCGGCGTTCTCGAATACGATAGCTAAAACTTGACCATCACCTTATTTTGGCTTTAGTTGAGCGATGGAGACCGGAGACGCATACATTCCATCTTCTTGATGGAGAATGCACGATAACTCTCCAGGATATTTCGGTGTTGACGGGATTGCCGATAGATGGTACTCCAATTACTAGGAGAGTTCGTAATGATTACTTATAGTTATGCGAGTCTCTTCTAGGAATATCACCAGTACCACCGGACATTAATTATTTGTTGGTTCGCAGTTTGTGGTTTAAAGAGATATTCTCAGAATTACCAGAACAGGTGAATGAAACGACATTGCATAGGCATACACGTGCCTATATTTTACAACTTTGTTCGACGGTTTTGTTTCCGACTGCCGCAATAGGCAAAATTAACTTGCAATACCTAAAATACTTGGAAAATATTGACTTAATCGGTCAATATAGTTAGGGATCGGCATGTTTGGAATTATTGTATAGTAATCTATGTCGTGCATCAAGGATACCAGTTGTGGCACTGATGGGAGGTCCTATGTGGCTCCTGCAAATATGGGCATAGGAGCGATTCCCTTTCCTCGCTCTTGCACTGCATGACTGGTCGATCCTGACCAATCAACCCCTGGCAGCCAGGTCAATTTAAATAGTAATTGTTCAAGAAGAATTGTTAATTTTTTATTTTCAATTATGTGATGCAAAATAATTCTTTTTATTTCATATATCAATACGAATGTTCTAGATGGAGAAAATGTCATAGGATTACATCAATTCTGACACATGTCATTACAGACATTCGGCTATGACTCGATAATGCACGCCATGAAGAGGTATGTTATGTCACTACATTTACTAATAAGTTTATTAATCGTAATGTAGTTGTAGTATTATTAGTCCTAGTACTAGTAGTATTATTAGTCGTAGTACTAGGAGTATTATTATTAATATAAATAATAATAAAAAAGATGACAATATTTTTATTACTATTATTATTATTCTTGGTATTATTATTATTATTATTATTTAAAATTGTAATTGTCTGATATTATTATCACATGTTGTTTTATTATTAGTAAACATAATAATCGCATAATTTTATTAGTGGCGTTTATGAATGTTGTTGTTGTTATATGCATAAATATTATTGACATATTACTATTATTATGATT
>CATIWO010462162.1:0-18704 GCA_949673435.1 Macaranga tanarius
GCCGATGGATTTCACCCATTAGTGCTCGGTTGGGAGTAGCAGTACGTACATATTTTTATTTTGTCATTTCATATCTTGCACATTATTTGTTTATTTATTTATAAAATTATTTGTATACTATGTGTAGGCTGATGCATTTGAGCAAATCGCGTTGACTCGAGATTTATCTCAAGCTAATTAGATTGCCGGCAGTTCACAATTTGCACTTAATGAGACTAGACGGCGAGTTCCACCTGATATGCCATGGCCCAACCCTGCACCAGAACCTGGCCCGCTCCCGTAACAATTGATTAATGTTGGGCATGTTGATGAGGAGAGACTGCGACGTCATCATCATCGTTCACACAGACGCTCAACGGCTCCTGGACCCCCACCTGCAAGTGATGCATGTCTTCCTATTCCTCGGCCACACTATGTTCATACTAACATCCCTGCAGCTCCTTCAACCAAGGGTATAAACATCTCATCGACATCGATTTTTGTCTCTGAAGCTGGTCCATCAGGGATTTCATTCAATCCTCAGCCATATTTATCCTTTACTTATCCATCAGGTCCATTCTTTCCTTCTTCAGATCTCACTCCTCCTACCCAGTTTCCTTCTTATCCTTCATCATTTCCCTCTTCATCACACCATACTCCATATCCCTCTGTTAGCTCACAATTCACAGACTTCCATCTCAGTTAACTTTCTTTCACTTCTAATTTAAATTTTTCAGAAATGGCTCCGACTCTACAAACTCCTATCTTTCCCCCATTTCCTTCTTCAATCCAAAATTTTCTCTCATCTTTTTCCACCCCTCAGCCTCCTGAACTGCAATCTACTCCATCATATCGCACACCTCCACCTGATCTAAATATGTATACGCCTCGTGACCCTACTGCTGATGATGACGATGATGACGATGACCCTGATGATCACGATGATGACGATGGTGGTGATTCTCAAAGCAGTGCATCTCAGTTCATTGATATGAGTTCTACACGTATTGCTCGCTGTCGTAATTTGGGATTACGGTCTAGAGTCCGCATGCATAGACCTTGTGATACCTAACTTTTATTTTATTTTTATCTTTGCAACTTTATTTATATTTTTCATTATTGTACCTATTATTTATCAATCCTATATAATCGGAATATGTTTGGAAAATAATCTTATAAAATATATTAATTATGATCCTTATTTATATTTTAAGTAATTATTTTTATTATATTAATTACTATTGACAAATTTTTTTACTTATTTTCACAAATTTACTACTCTTATTATTATTCATACAAATTCATAATAACTTTTATACAATTTTAATATTTAAATATTATGATTTAATTATCTTTACATATTATTATTATTATTATGATTATTAAATTTACAATCATTATACAATAATAAATGTTTAATCATATATAATAATAATCTAATTATAATAGATTATTATTATAATTATTAAATTTACAATCATTATACAATTATTATTATGATTATTAAATTTTCAATCATTATAGTAATTATGAGCATTTCCCGAAATGTAAGGACAAAAGCAAAACGCTACTTAGCGTTTTGTGGCAAATACAAAACGTTACTTGAAGTAGCGTTTTGTGGCATTGTTGTCTGCCAAAAGTAAGACGCTATTTCAAGTAGCGTTTTGTCTAATACGCTATTCTGACCAACGTTTTTTTTCTTCACCGAATTTTCTCCTGACATTCACCCTAAATTGGGGAATTTTTTTTCCTTTCACCTATAACTGGTAAATTCTTTAACAATTACCATATTTTGAGAATTAAAATCCTAAACTACCCTAAATTGGTAATTGTCCCAGAAATGTGTCTACTTTTACTGTGAAAGTATTTAATTGTTTGGAAAATTGGAAGGACTGCATTTGCTGCATTGCATATAATGCCATAAACAAGTGCACGCACGTGAGAGAGAGCGCCTTTTATGAGAAGGCCGCTGGTAACAGTGTATCTTGATCCATTGCATACACAGGAAAGTTGCGTATTAGTTTTTCAAAGGCTAATTTCACCTGATAACACAGTAAACAGTGTTTACAAGCAGAAGAGAAGTTATGAATACCATTTAATACTATAGAAATTCTATAATTGTACAATACATGATGCTTACAAGAAAAAAAAAAAAAAAAAAAAAACAAAGACAGTGGTGCGAATTACTGACCTCGTATTGAAAGATGTCCCAAATTTGAAGGGCCAAATGAAATGGGAAAGAGTAAGAGACAACAGTAATAAACAACTGGGTAGCATACATGCTTGGATTTATCATTTTTGGGTGAAATGCTCTCCCAGCTTTGGTATATCCTCCTTCACTAAGTGATCAAACTGAAATAGGAATTGCTGTACAAGAGGCAGTCCTACCTAAAAAGCACAAGTATAAATCACAAGTTCTCAGAAACAGAATAGATTCAGTATTGCACGGAATGAGGCTGTATGCTCATGGGCTTCATGTAGATATAAATTATGGAAGGATAAAAATCAATGTAGACATAGACAACCTGAAATCATTCACAGAATGGAAGAAAAAACTCCAGTGAACATAAATGAATGGTAAAACTCAAATATTTAGGCAGAGTTAAAAGCATCCATAAATCCACAAACATCTACTTCCACTCCATCTAGAGTCAGGAATTTAACTGGATCATTGTCTTTTCATTAATTTGTGCTTTGTCAAACTCATCACCGAGTCTAATAAATATGAAACAAAAGCAGAATTATAATAATAAATGAAGCACCCACAAACAGTACTTGATCATCCAGTACAAAACCATAGTCTAATTTACAGGAAATTAAATTAAAATTGATAACCTTTCTGAACATGTAACTAAGAAACAAACAAAGAAGAAGAAGGGAATGCTGAATGACACACCAATATTCCATTGAGTGTTGGGAGAATTACCTTGAAAGTATGATAATATGATAGAAGCTTGGACTTGAGTATTTCACTTATTCTTGGAAACTCTTCATGATCCTTATGTATAATGAGAATAAGAGATGGCATCGGAAATTAGGGCAATAATTCCATAACATGGAAACACCAATTACGCGAGGGTATGGATAAGAGCTTCCCTCTACCAATAGCAAAAACAATATTGAGTCGCAGATCCATGTAATAGTAGGCTGATAGTTGAAGTCATATCTTGTAGTTGCAACTACATCAACCTTCCCACCAAGTATGATAGGAGAGCAGACGACCATTTCTAGTGAACAAGGTGTAAATATTCAACCTTGTAGGGGAAACAATCATGAGTTTGAGAAACTGCTAGACAGCCTATTAAGGGTACAGATTTTCTTAGGCATTATACTTAAAGGGGATTACAGATAGATATACAACCATCTACGTTCGCCTAGATAAAATAAAGTATGCAGCAGTTCCCAGATCCTTTATAATGAAATGACAATATGTGTGTGTGTGTAGAGAGAGAGATAGAATAAGGGAGTTAATAAAAAGGCAGACCAAATAAGCAGGGGATTAGCATTGTATAGGATCAGGTCAAAAGTGACTTTCATTGATAAGGCAGCTGTTAATTCTAATGCTTCCTGTTGGCATTCTCAAAAAAACTTGATATGTAAAATGCATATCCAATTGTATCATAGTGTAATGTTTTATGTGACAATACTATTGAGTATCTCGTCAAGTTTTTTAAATATCTCATTGAGAAATCACCCTTATGACATTATTCACATGACACCCAACTTGGATTAACAAAGCAATATTTACAGTGCAGATCCTGCTTTATATAAAAAGTTGTACCTCACTCATCAAGATTCCTTTAGAAACCTTGGATTCAGTTCACTGTACATTGACCAAACAGTGACTTCGTACTATTTACCAACATCTAGGATTAGGAACCATAAGCATCATACAGCTGACAAAATCACAGGAGTGAACACAAGGAGTTCTTTAACTGAAAGAATTACCTGGTACAATCCTTCCATTGGAGCATGTACAACTCCTTTCAATAATGCAACCAACAACCAAAATGCATCCTCTTCACTCATATAAAGAAGCATAAACCAGCTAAAAAATCCATTACCTATATTCTTTACACTATCAGGTCATTTTTCATTCAGCATTTGAAAAAAAAAATGTAAAAAATAAGACCTGAACATATCCAACATCTCTATCAAGACAGTATGTGCTTTCAAAACATTGTAGAGACCGGGTCCATGTCTCTGCTGGAAGAAAACATGTGAAGTGAAGGTGCGAGAAATATCTCAAATTATATCTACCTCTAACGCTAATGTTTCATAGATGACTAATTGCCGCAACAGATGGACAAGTGTGGCATTGAAAATTAAAATATACTTTTTCGAGATATTTCCAAAACAAAAAAGAAAAACTAAACTTGGAGTTTCATAAATCTGTAATTAATCTCATGAACTTTAACTACAAAATATAACAGAAAAACAAAACATGGAATGACATGAATCTGTAATCAAGGGTTAAATATACCGATAGTCACTAAACTTTGCACTTATTTCATTTTGGGTACTGAACTTTAATTTGGTTCATAGAGGTAACCCAAATTTAATTTTATTTTATCTTGTAGTCACCCGATGCCGTAAGCTGAATATTCTTAAAATATTCTGAAAATTTTGGTGACTGAAATGAAATCAATTAAAGTTTAGTACCCAAAATGAAACAAGTGCAAAGTTTGATGACCACCAATACATTTAACAATCGGAATATTCTCAGAATATAGGCTTCCGACACCGGGCAACCACTGGATAAAATAAAATTAAAGTTGGGTTACCTCTATGAACCAAATTAAAATTCAGTACTCAAAATGAAACAAGTGTAAAGTTTAGTGACCACCGATATATTTAACCCCTGTAATCAATCAACATCAACTTTAACTACAAAATTGAGCCATGTAACAGTTGGGTGCCCTTTAACTCCATATGTGGCCGTGAAAATAGAAATAGAGATAGAGAAAGAGGGATCCAATAAATATCTGCAAAAATAAAGCATAATCACAGTAAAAACTCAAAAATAGTTCACACAAATCCCATGGCAAATCAAATCCACACTTCATCTGTTAAATGACAGGAAGAACTACTGAGGTTTTTATCAAATTAACAAGCCAAATTTGTTAACAAGTACCCCATAAACCCTAGGATTCATTAACAAAGGTCTCCACTTCCAGAAATCAACTGCCAGACAAGACTCCTCAAACAATATGGAATTCCTTTCTTTATATGCCTGTTAACCACGTGAGGTTTTCTCCTAATGTAATGCTTCCAACCATTCCCTCCAACACCAATAACCTTCCTCCCTGAAAATTATTGATGCCCACAGTAAATTATTACTGAAAAACATCCATTCATGATATATTCATTTTCCTTCAAACTCATTGGACTTGAGGAAAAGGTTAAAAAAAAGAAACTACAGCAATTGCAAACATTAATCACACAATGATGAGTATATTATTCTCTCTCACAATAATTTATCAAGATTAATGCAAGTTATTGATTAGGCACAAGCAAATGAGCACATTATTGTCTATCTATATTTATATTGTCCAGGTAACATAAAGATTCGACAATACTTAAATGTTTAAATATAAGGTATGATAAACATTAATATAATGATCACAATTACTATGGCAAGTAGTGCAGAGTTGACTATACAATGGGTTGGGTTCCTTAATCAAAATTTAAGCATGGACATGGGGGTAAGTTAAATCTCATAGAAATCATCAACACTCGACCAAGAATATGCTCCATGTCCCCGTACACACTACTACAGAACAACATGATAACTAATGACAATATTCACTAAACAACGAAAGAATACAACGTTATTTGAAGCTGACATTCAAAAACAAACCTAAAATTTTCAAAGCAACACAATCAAACTCTAAGCCAAAAAGAAAAAAAAGAAACAAATTTTCCAAATGACAAATCTCAACAGAACATTTCTCCAACGGATAGAAAGTGATAAATATGACAAAAGATCATGTCCCAAACCCCAAAGATCTAAGTTCAAAGAGGACTCTATGTCCACATGGGAAATCAATATTCAATAAGGATAAAGAGATCTAATTGGTAATGAATTAGGACTCACATGATACTAATCCGAATAGGACTACGTATGTCCCTTTTATGTCTATATATAGGCTCATATTTCTCTTAGATATCTTATCTTGAATAGACTTTCTCTGACTTAAGCATCGGAGAACCTACGGATCAAAGATCCTAGGCTCATCTAAGGTTTTCTTTTGTGCTTGTAGATCCGGAGGAGGTTTCACATTCATCAATTGGCGCCGTCTGTGGGAATAATTACTTCCCCAATTTATGATATTCGTAATCCAATTCTATAACATGAGATATTTTATGTACAATTCTCGTATGTACATGGCATTTTCTTTACCATGATGGTGGTCTTCTCAAGCGAAGATAACAAGGCATTGCACTTTAAAATTAGCATTAAATTGCAACAATATTTTGGCAAAATTCGACTAGTGAAATATGGAGAATATGATCCCCTCCTACTTCTCTCAGATGAATTATATGGTCAATAATTAATTACGTGCATGAAGGAAACTTTCCCATTATGATGACATGACTTTCAAGAGTATAACAATTCTAGAGTGGATGCCTTCATCCAACAGGCAATACGAAAGAAGATAAACTTCCTGAGCTAATTAAAAGATGCATAGAACTGCAGTTGGGAAGACAATATCATTGTGATGAAGTCAAAGGGACTAAATAATAGCAAAAAAAATAATGAAGTCCAAAAGCATCACTGTAATTTTCCATGAGAAATATAGTGCCATTGTTGGAAGATTGAAATGATATGATATGGCAGCAAAAATTGAACGCCCCACCAATTAAGAAAGTAATACCAAGCCTTTAAGAAAAATTACAAGTGAGCGAAAGGTGATCAGAGTCTTCACCAAAAGATGAACAAACTGGGTAACGATTTTGATTAATGGTATAAATATTAAGATAAAACAAGTAGCCTTTGGTTGGCAACCTGTTCAACATGGCAAACCACACAAATAGCTCTACTTTTGCATAAATAAAGTATAACCCAATGGATGGTAAAACAATGGAGTTAGAATTCCCAATCTCTTGAAGGAAGAGTGGTGAAGAGCCCACATCGGAAACAAAACCCAAGGGTTGGGGGAGAGCCGATGATGAGTTGGAATAGAACAGCTAACTTAAAGTAACACCACCACTAGATGATCGAGCAACCAGAATTTTAAAGATAGAAGGGTAATACAATGGTAAAGAGGCATGAGTAGACTTGATCAGTGATGCAAATGATGTTGCTTGTGCCTTTATGGAGAAATTTGAAAAATTTTGATAATGGTATTTTCGTAATTACGAGTAACTTTGGAGTTTCGGATTTTGGCAATCTCAAAGCCCAATTTCATTGGAAACGGACCAAGGATCGAAACTCACTAGCATGCTTATGATGTCCCATGCTTTTCGGCCAAATTCCATCGTTTAGGCCTCGAAAAACATGTTTTAGTGTTTTTTTTTTTTTGACTTTTTCGTAATTTCCTTTTTCTATTAGGATTTGGTTTAGGTTTTCTATTTAAGGATTTTGGCATTTTTTTTGGAGTAGTTTTTTGTTGATTAATTGAATTTTCATTTACCCCAAAATTCTGTGAATTTTGTTGCCTATTCCCTGAATTTGAGAATTACAGGTTATAGAAGATTTTCGATTGGCATTTGTATGCGAATCAACAATCGTTAATATTTATCCTTGACAGACTTCCGCTACGTCAATCAGGGACATTTTTCCTTCTTGCGATAGAATGCAGCCCTTCTAAAGAGCCAGTTTCTTTTAATCTTTTCTATAAAAAGAGTCATGTGGCAAGTCTATTTAGAGAAACTCCTAACGGCAGCTCAAGATACTTGATTGGAAGGGACGAATATAAATAAAAAATTAAAGCTGTTGTTTCATTAAGAAAAGATATGGGTACATTAAAGCCAATCAAATGAATTTTATAAAAATTCATAAAGAGTCCTACAATAAGTGCAAAACACCGCAGCATTGAAGAGATATTTGAAATCAAGAAAGAAGTTATAGATGAATACATAAACTATATCTCGAGCTTGCAGACAGGAACAAGAGGAAAGCTTACACCCTTCAGATTATGTATGGAGCAAAGATAGAACTAGGATTGCCTGCCATCTCTGTAAGTAAAAAAGTCATCTAGGCATGGTTGATGGATCCACATCCTGTTAGGATTAAGGACTCTAAGTTCAATGAACTCACTAGGAAAGATGAATTCAGAGCCACCGATATCAGTAATGATGCTACAAATAATGACCTGGAAGGTGAGGTTGGCAGGGAAGTCCTTGTCCCCACCGTCGGAATGCACCATGATTGCCATGGTTGCACTATTTTACTACACACTATGCTAAAGAAAGTGATCTCCTTTGACATACGGACCAACTTCAACAAGCCCTCTAACCGATAAAACCTTCCTCGATGAGCACTACAAGGTTTTGGACGATTAATAATCATCTCTTTATGATATTCTTCTTGAGATATGTGTTCCTGTTCATGAAGATGAGACTCACGGTAGATATGAAGATGACTTAAAAGGTAAGCCAAGTTCCTTCAAAGTGGGGAGAACTCAACACCAAAACTACAATAAGCATGGAACTTGATACTTCAATGAAAATATCCAATGTATCAGAAAACCAAGACTGCCCAGCTAGTGCACCAAGGAAACTTGATTAAGTAGAAGTCAGAATGACAAAGTTAAAGTCTCCACATCAAATGGTTGTGCATTTTTTAGGAGATGTCGTATTGATCATAGTGCCACTTGGGTGCTTAAAAACAGAAGCTAACCTCACCGGATGAAAAGGCGAGTTGTTTGGTGCAAAAAATCACTATGTGCGTCCGAGCCTCGTCAAGAGCAAAGATAATTTTGATCTGTTACTTTAAAAAAATAAAAATAAAAATAAATAATACCCTTTTTACTTTGCAACGTGCATAGGAGTGTACCCATCTTGGTTAGATTTTCTACAAAATGAGGGCATTAATCTTATGATCTTTATGGCATATTAGATGTGACCAGCTGATGCAGCTGTATGTAAAGGTGTATCCACGAATGGGATTTGCTCAATGGTTGCCAAAATATTTAGATTCACTCCAATTGCTGCATAATAATATTAGACAGCAAATCCATAATAATATTAAAACTAAATTGGCAACACACTTCTCTACTACTGTAGCAATTCCTGAATTATAATTCTTTTCGAATAAATCTCATTGGTCTGGTAGTTCCATTTAAAGATTAAAATATCTCAGAGGCAAAGGACCCAGTATTGGCCACCATAAAAATTACAGACAAAGTTGAGAATTTAGAAATATATAAATACAATAGATTGATTAGAGCAACACCAATGTTATCAATATTACTCTTGGTAAGGTTAAGGTTGTCACAGATGATAGGAATAAGAAGAGCAGCAGCAAAAAATAAAAACAAACAAGTGAGGATTAACAAAAGAGAAACTTGAAAAATATTGCTTTATGATCAAAATCAACAGGTAAATCAAATGTACCTATTATATCTGAGGGAACCATTAGCGAAGCAACAGATAAAGCAAACAGTAAATTGCTCACAAATCAACTGGTGGAAAGGCTCCGAGGAAGCAGCTTGCCTCTAAGGCTACTAGGAAATCTGCTCCAACTACCATTAGAGTCAAGAAGCCTCATCGTTACTGGCCTGGAACTATAGCTCTCCGTGAAATCAGGAAATAACAAAAGAGCACTGAGCTTTTGATCCATAAATTGCCATTCCAACATTTTGTTCATGAAATCACTCAGGATTTTAAGGCATTTAATACTCACGTTGGCTAGGATCTTGGCATAAGTGTTGAGCATAGAGAAAGAAAAAGCATCTGATGACAAAGAAAAGCCCAAGTTTGAACTTGTCAAAGGTGTAGCTAGACGATGGAAAAGCTTCAACTTAAACTGATCTATCTTCTAAAAAGGAAGAGCACATAACAGCTGTTAAATTTCCTGTTAAGAAAATAAACCAGAGAAAGCCCAAAGATGGCGTTGAAGCTGAAAGTTTCAATGACTAAGGAATTTCAGGTTTTCAGAAAGTTGCTGTGAAAGATGCAAGAAACAGATTACGTACCCTAATGGATAATCTAAAAGCTACATCACTATTGTTGAATGGAAACGCGTGGGGATTTATGGCTACATCATTGTACTATGATGACTAGTTAAAAATGTGTAATTACAATATCAATCAAAGCCATTGTACAAATCTTCAGGAGCTGAACTTCGACAATGTATCATGGCTCAGTGACGAATCATTTCAAGACTTTGTTTCTAAATTTCCTTAGTTAATAAGTTTAGGCTTAAGGCATTGTGAGGGATTAAAGGGATTAATAAGAATAAATATATCAAGTAACAAGTTGTGAAGATTGAAGTTGATATCAGTGCATCATTAGGAGGAGCTGTAAATTGATGCTCCAAATCTGCATATATTTGATTGCTATTACAGGCAGATAATAAAGGCCAAGAAAGACATCCCCATACAAATTTTTTGTAAATCTCGCACCTAGCGGCAAATATATACAACATAAAAGAAAGCAAATAATCCCACATATGGGTGGTAGTAAGCATACCGACAACCTCAACATCAAGAATAGATAAGTCTTCTTTCTCAGTTATTTTTATAATAGAGTAATTATAACCCATTGCAAACACATATTATATGGATGAACACAAAGTTGCATGATGTGATTTTAAATGATGACTGAACTATGGTCATTAAAAATTATAATAAGGTATGAGCATTCTAAACTGTCAAAGGTGGTCAAATACATAGGGATCTTTATCCTAAACTATATACCAACATATATATTATTATCATTGATAATTTGATGATATAAGTATTAACACTTTATTCATATGAGGACAGTAAAGTTAGAGGAAGCAACTAACTGAATGCATTCATACAACGAGTGGGCTCACTCATATTCGAATTTTGCATGACATCTATCGTTGATTTTAATTTAAAGCATTAATTTGCTATTATATCATATATGAGATATAGCATGAGCCTTTATCTAAGGTTTGGTACTGCCTATTATGGCTAAAACAACTACACCTATTTGCAATGCAATATCATAAATCTTCGTATAAATTTCTCATGTAACATTATGAGATATTTACTATACATGTGCTTTTGCAAAATCATGGATGATCTAGTATGCCAACATGTTGCCATAGAACGCAAATGTTGTTTTCTTGTAGATAAAAAATGATGGCTTATGAGCCGGAGCAGCAAAAATTGTGCTTTTATGGATTTTCCATACGAACTAAGGCATGAATTTCCCTCATTGAAAAGGGATTTTTCTTCACAAAAATGAACCTCTTAAGGTCACAAACAAACCTCTTAAGGTCACAAATAAACCTCTCAAGGTTCACAAAAATGAACCTCTTAATGTCAAAAATGAACCTCTTAAGGTCACAAATGAACCTCTCAAGATTTACGAAAATGAACCTCTTAAGGTCACAAACGAACCTCTCAAGGTTCACGAAAATGAACCTCTTAAGGTCACAAATGAACCTCTTAAGATCACAAACGAACCTCTTAAAGTCACAAATGAACCTCTCAAGGTTCGTGAAAATGAACATCTTAAGGTCATAAATGAACCTCTCAAGTTCATAAACGAAAATGAACTTCTTAAGGTCAAAAATGAACCTCTTAAGGTTCACAAAAATGAATCTCTTAAGGTTCAAAAAAATGAACCTCTTAAGGTTCACAAAAATGAACCTCTTAAGTTTCACAAAAAATGAACCCCTCAAGGCTCAAAAAGTATAAATTCATGGGCATGGATAAAATGTCACAAAGCGAACATCGACAATGAATGAGTTTGATAAAACTTAGAAGACCAAATTCAAACATTCGAACACTCCAAGCACCTTATTAGGCCTACATATCACTTGATTAGCGAAGAATAATCCGAACACTCGGACACTCCAAGTGCCTCATTAGGCCTACACATCATTTGATTAGCAAGACTAATCTAAAATCTGGACACATCGAGTACATCAATATTCAAAAAAGAGTTTCATAAAAAATATGTGTGCTTGCTTACTTGATTAGCAAGGCAAAAAATGATGGTTTTCAGATACCATCACTCAAAGCCTCACAAGGCCAAAACTTCTATTGCTTATGTAGAAATATATAGATGTCATATTAACATAACAAGCAGCTGCCTCTTCAGATGTCCAACTATCATGAACCTTCATCTTTATAGATGACTAATGTTTATGAACATCCATTTGCGGATGTCTAGAAGTAACGAGCATCCTACTAAGCGAATAGTGCAATATATGAGTATCGGAATATACAAAGGTCTCATCATATCTACATTCGAAAAAAACAAGCAACTTCAGAAGAATCATGTATTAAGCTTTTATAAGCTACTTAATATTATGAGCTTGAGATAAACTTTATTCGAACATAAATATTCGACACTATTTGGGGGGAACTCTTGAAAGTCCCAAGAGGATACATGTGTAATAATACAAATTTTGATATGAGTCATGGATAACATTCATCTTCAATTCAAAGGCTGCAGAACAACAAATATGAGCATAATGCTCGATACTCGAATGCAGTGTTCTCTTATGTAATAAACACTACTCGTAAATACTCATCAATCATAAGTACCCATTGGTATGAATATCAATGCATGACACTCGTACAACATGCTCGTACAAGTCTCGTATACCTAAACGAGTCCTTATAAAAGGCTCAAACAAGTTCATTAAAGCACTTATATTTATAAAATACAAACATTATTCTGTAGTTAACAATGAACTACTAAGCTCAAATGCATGTGATATACGAGTATCACAAAACTCATGAGAAATGAAAGAGTTCTCGAAAGTTATAAGAAACGAATGTGTTTCACAGTACTGGAAAGGGTCTTTAGTAAAAGTATAAATCTTGGAATTTATAAAGGATGAGTATCTCAACACTCGTAAATTATGGCTTAAAATAAGCAGTCGGAATGAAGAATTAATTTTTATTGAACATAAATATTCAATACCATTGGGGGGGACTTTTGATAAATATGAGAAAAGATCATGTCCTAAATTCCAAATATCCAAGTCCAAAGAGGACTCTATGTCCACATGGGAAATTAATATTCAATAAGGATAAAGAGATCTAATTGGTAATGAATTAGGACTCACATGATACTAATCCGAATAGGACTAGGTATATCCCTTTTATGCCTATATATAGGCTCATATTTCTCTTAAATATCTTATCTTGAATAGACTTTCTCTGACTTAAGCATCAGGAAACCTATGAATCGAAGATCCTAGACTCATCTAAGGTTTTCTTTTGTACTTGTAGGTCCGAAGATGGTTTTACATTCATCGGAAAGCAATAGTGAAAATTTTTGCATATATATAAAATGGGCAAACTAAAAAAAAAAGATTGAATCTTATACATGGTAAAGATGAATAAAAAAAATAGAAAATCAAACACTCATATAGCAAAAATTGCTAAAAGTGGAAAGAAACATAGAAAACAAACTTGGGTTTTTGAGGTTTTGGAGTTTAAAATTAAATGATCTTATATCTGTAAAATTCTCTTCCCTGTAAAAATGATGCAGATATATCGGTACAAAGGACTGGAAGCTTTATATAAAATAAGCCAATTGCATAGTGCTCCCTCCCCACTCCCCAGCATGTTTAAATTTTTTATGTCCAAAAAAAATAAAAGGCAAGGTGTGCACTTTGGAAAAATGAAGAAGCATCATCAATAGAAGGATTGAAAGAAACCAAGAAACAATGGCAACCAATTGCCAAATAATTTCTAAAATGAATAAATAAAAAGCAAAATGAAAACACAGAACAACCGTCTGTTAATTTTTTATTTTTTTTCCTATCTACTTTTGGAAGTTGGAACTTGGCAACAGAATTTTGAATGAGGATTCAATTAAGTAATAATTTTCATGTTAGTGATTAGGGGCCTTCTGTAATACCTTAAAGGTATAGATGTCTTTACTTTTTTAATCATTAGATTAAATTATAGAATATAAACCATTGGATTAAAATGATAAAAACAACTTAGAACCGGTAGAAAATGTTATCTCTGTAATGGAGAATAACTTTTATAAAGGAATTGTTTTTTACTTAAACGCCTCAAACCCTTTATTTCTAACGAATCCCTCAAAAACTTGCCCATCACAAGCTATTTTGCTCTTTTTCAAGAAATCAACCTTTCTCTTCTTATCCTCCTCCTCATCAATTTATTTTTTTCTTGTCTCTTTTCTTTTCTTTTGGATACCTTTTTTCCTTTTTGGGTGCTAAGTACTGCTAATTGAAGAAAAGAAAAAAAAAGTAGTTTGTTAGTTTTCCATGGCTGATTGTAGTAATAGTACTAATACCCAAGTCCTTCACTTTTAGTCTCAATCACCACTTACGGATAGTTCCTTTTCTTCTTTATTTGTGGACTAATCAATATTAAATATAATGAATATCATACAGAAAATACATTCACTACCTTCATTTAGTGGTTCACCACAAAATATTATATATAATGATTCTCCTAGAACTATCGATTGTGGTTGAAAATAAAATAATATATGGTTGACTACAAAATGATACATGTTAACCACACTTATATAAATTGACCATAAACTATCAAATAAAAACACAGGTTGACCTAATTATATTAATAGATAAAAATTTTATTTCATGTTCTGTTTGAATCACACAAGAAATCGTGTGCTGTATAACTTAACAAACAGATCTATCATATTTAGCTAAAATGTATGCTCTCAGCACTAAAGACTTAAAAAAAATTCTTTGAAGAATTCAAAAATAATTTAAAGTAATTGAAAATAATTTAAAGAACTTTTAAAATTGAAATAATTGTTAGTTAAGATATTTAATAAAATTGTAAAAAAATTTAAATTGGAATGCACCATTATTTTGAAATTTTCTTTAATAAAAAAATTATTTTATGAAGCTATAAGAGACCAGTATTGTAGATCCCCTCAAAAAAAAAAAAAAAAAAAAGACTAGTATTGTAGAATACGTTTCATCAAATCCTATTAAGGTAAAAGGTACTATTCTCCATCAATATTTATAATTTTTTTCATTTTTAATTAATGTTGTGTTAATTAAAAGGCTGACCTCATACATAAAATTTCATACTTGATTCTTATAAATGTGTTATAAAACTACCTCTTGTATAAATTTTTCATAAATTGACTACAATATATGATTGCAATTGGATTCTTTTTAAGGTTCACATTGAACATATTATTTTTTTTAAAACTGACCTTGTACATATATATTCCAATAGGTTATTTTATATATACAAGCTCAACTTTTTTTAACAATTTTGTATTTATATTTTTTATTATTGTGCTAATAGATTGTTGATTGATTCAAAGTAAAATGGATAAACGGAAGCCAAAGATAGAATTATCAATATCAGGAAGTCTGTAATGTTCTTTTGTAAGTTCAAAAAATAATTTTTTTCTAAACTTATATTTACTTTGTAATGATATATATAAATACTAATACATTGTTATATTAAGGTGCAGACTGATAATTTTGAGGGAGTAGCATAAATTTTTGAACTCTGAATGCCCAGAAGAATAAAGATCAAAGTATTGTGGAACAGATTGATAACTTAGAGAATACAATTGCAGAGTTAGTAACCACTATAAAAGAACTTACAAGTATAGTGGCTTTGAAATATGATATTGCAAAAGGAAAATAAGCAGAAGAATGTGAAAGTAATTCCCTTCTTACTTGTAGTTAACGGGCTAAATCTTCTTCACCATCAATTGAAACTGTGGATAAAATAAAAAAAAGTCAGAAATGACAATGACTTTCACAATATAAAGACTAAAATTATGCTAAACCTTTTAGACAGTGAATCCCCAAGTAAAAAAGTTCAAAGCAAATGTCTAAGGTGAATAATTTGAATTAAAGTTAAAAATTTATTTATTTGAATTCAACTCATAGCAATGTTTTACAGGATAAATTGGACAAAATGTCAGGAGATCACATCGACAATAATTTATCAAATTGTTCTATTCCCAAACTTCGAACAAGTAAGGAAAGAAAGCCAAGTCAATATCAAATATCTCCATATGAGAAGTTTTTAGTTCATAAAAAGGATGAGTCTACAAATTGGAGGTGGATGGCTAGTCCATTCAATGTTGTAAAAGCAGTTAGTGTGGACAATTTAAAGATACTGCAATATGCTTTTAGTTCATCTATTAATGAAAGGTTGTATATTATGCTTAATTCTATTATTTTTTAGATTTTACTATTAACATATGGTATGCATATTATAATTTTTAATTGATATTGTTGATTTTTTTAGGGAAATACTTTGCAGAACTGAATATAATTTTCTTTTTTGAAATGTGCTATGTCTGTTAAAACCTGAAAGCCAACTGTTTATGCATGTAAGTTATATTTTTATTATATAATAATAATATAATATTACCACATACTTTTCAATAAAATAATAACATGTGCATATGTTATGTTGTACATGTAGTTGATAGAAATGGCATGCTACTATCTTGCATTGGAAGAAAGAAAAAAAGGCGAAGGATATTTTGTTAATTGGTTTTTACCAACATGTGAAGCGGTAATGGTAATTTATTGTTTTTCTTTTTGAATTTAAAAAATAAAGTGTTAATTATTATTTTTATTTTGTTAGATGAAAGTTGTTGAAGATCCTAATAACTTTAATGAATTAATGAGAAGTTTTAAAATTGAAGAAAAATCACTTTTTGCTTGTCGAAAGGAAATTGTGAACAAAATTATATAATTTTTGTTAGTTTTCCATTAATGATTATGTTTGTTTTGTTTGTTGTCAGATATTCGTTGCAATATTTGATGATCTTGGAGAGCATTTTTATATACATATTTTTGACATAATACAGAAAACAGTTATTTATTGGAATTCTATGGATATACCAATGAAAGGTTCTCATTCCAAAATATTATATTCATTGGTAATTGCTTTTCTTATTACATGTTATTTATAGTATGATTATGAAATTTTATTTGTATCTAAGACTAATTATGTTGTTCATTGATGATAGATGAGTTGCTTCGATCTTTATTTTAAAAAGAAATACATAACTTTTTTCCAAAAGAATGGTCGTTTAATTATTTTACCTCTGTTCGACAGTTGTCTAAACCTCTACAAGATAATAAGTATGTATTTGTTCCTTTTTTTTTAATGTTTAATGAGTATGTAATTTATTTTTTTTATGTTTGTAGTCTTGTTTGTAGTTTTATAAGATAATTTGATTGTGTTTTGTTTAATTTTTTTATAGTTATGACTGTAGCATTTTCGTTATCAAGAAAATGATGTCGGAAAGAAAAAATATGTTAACCACCAACAGTCTGAGTTTTTTAGTGAAGATGAAAGATTAAACATAGCTTTGTTCTTGTTACTGCATGACACCAACATGGAGAAGCCTGAAATAGTTGAGAAAGCAAAAAAATTTTAAAACAAAACATTCAAGTCTCAAGCAGTTGCTTCAAGAAATTTACAACCTAAGCATCTTGAATTTAATGAAAAATGACCACATGCAATAAAAGGTAGGAAACGAAATTCAAGAAAAAATACAGCACATAGTGATGAGAAATAGTATAGGAGAGCATTCAAATTTTCTTACCTAACTATTTTGGAGTTTTAAAGCCTGATTTTAATTTAATTATTTGCTTTAGGGTTTAGACAAGTAAGGGCCTATCATATTAGTATTCAACTACTCTTTTAATGAACCTTTTTATGATTGAATTTCAATTTCATTGAGAAATTATATATTTATGAGTTATTTATTCATTCAATCTTCCCTACTAGACGCATTATATATTTGTGAGTCATTCATTCATTCAATCTTCCCTACTGGACGCTCCATTATTTTAAATTGTAGCATGCAACCTAGCTTTTAAATTGGGTCCGAAGAACAAGAAGAATATTTTCCGGTGCATGCACTTGATTCTTATTGGAGTACGAACTAAGCATGAAAAACCCTAAAAGAAAGTTGCTCCCCTTGACATTATTAAACAACACACATGAAGAAAGGTGCAACGCCTACAATTGAGATTCTTAGCTTTTGTTTAGCAGATGTCGGAAATGCATTTCTTGTTCCAACACCATATTATCCAGGATAATTATTAATTTTTCTATTTCCAAAGCCATTCAAGTAATCTGCTTTCTTATGAGAGAATTGAAGTTCAAAAATAATATGCAGATTTGATAGGATGTACAATGGCGAATATGAGTGGATATAATACATGTTCCTTGTCGAAGTTCTGACAACTTCAGTTTGAGTATAACAGCACTTGATCGAGCATTCAACCAGGAAAAGAAACGTGGGATCAAAATTCATGGGATGATAATCTAAAACCCCGGGCTTTTTACCATTTTATGGTAAAAAATAAAAGATTTTACCATTTTATGGTAGTTTTAAAAAAAATTTCCAGTTTATGGTAGTTTTAAAAAAAATTCCCAAATTGTGGTATTTTTTGCTTAGGTGGCGGAGACTAAACAATTCCGCCAGTCAAACAGGCGGAATGAGCATTCCGCCAGTTTGACTGGCGGAATGGGTTGTTTTTTTTTTTTTTTTTTTTTTGGTCCATTCCGCCACTTGAAGTGGCGGAATGGACAAAGTTTTTTTTATTGGTTTGTTAACTATTA
>CATIWO010462219.1:0-10168 GCA_949673435.1 Macaranga tanarius
TGTGATTTATAATTTATCCTTTGCATTTATGTTGGGTTTTGATATAATGAGAGTTGGTTAAAATCCATTTAATTGTAAGAGATAAATTAGTTGATTTTTACTTGAGAGAGACTAATCACATTATAGGAAATCCAGGATTTACAATTGTATTTAATGGTATGTTACTCAATTGTTAGAGAAGACCAAGTGAAATAAATTTCCAACCATCATCATCATCATTGTTTAATTTTAATTTCTCTTAATGAATTCTTGTAGTCAATAGTTTTAATTAAATTCCAATAGTTTAAATCGAACATTGTTAATCTTTAAACAAGCTAAAAATCGGGACTAATAGTTGGGTAAGCATTTTAATCCTCATGGGAACGATACTTTATTTACTCTATACTACTTGTCGAACCCGTATACTTGCGGGAGCCGAACAACTAGGTATGTCTCTCTTTTATGCCTATATATATCTTATATTTCTCTTACGCAAATCATCTTGAATAAACTCTTTTAACTTAAGCATTGGAGGCCCTGTGGATCAAAGATCCCAGGCTTCACTATAGGGTTTCTATTGTGCTTGCAGGTCTTGAAGGGTTGATCATCATCAATTGGCGCTGTTTGTGGGAAATCTTTTTCTCAGTTTTTTTTCTTTGGTTCGGTTGAGCGAATCAAGGATGGCAAGCAGCTCGGATCTAACAACAACAATAGATCCAATGACAACTACTCAAGGAATGGTGCAAGGAGATAGTCCAACTCAAACTTCAGCTCCGCTTACCATGCCACTCAGTGGGGGAATTTCCTCAGCGTTGCCCTTGGGATTCTCTCCTCAGTATAATGCTCCTTTTCAGCACTCTACAAGACCAATTCCAACAGTATTATTCCAAAATCCTCATAATTTTACAACACCCTCAACCGTGGCTAATGTTCATCCATCATCTAGCACACTCAACCTGCCTCCCCTATACAGAGATGCAGTAATAGATAGCCTCAAGACTCATCTCTTTATCTTGTAACAATAATTAGCATACGTAGCCCAAGACACATAAACTGAAGTTCAGATCAGAGGAACCTCTCATCCTATAGAAACTTTACCGATAACTGCCCCAGGGGTTAATCAGCAGGGTGATCGAACACTTCTCCATAATGAACACAGCGCATCTAGAACACAAATGCGTAGAAGATCTGAAGGCAATATTGATGACGAAGCCGAATCTGATGGGACCAAGAGAGGGAAGACTGAGTTCCACAAACAATTATGAGAAGCAATGCACAAGGTTCAAACGGGGCCCAACGAGATCGAAGAATGCATCTTGGATGGAAGCACTCCCTTCGTACATAGTATTATGGCAACCCAAATACCTTCAACGTTTAAAGTTCTAACTTTAGATTCATATGATGGAACCGGAGATCCAGTCGCACATGTCTCCATGTTTAGAACAAAGATAATATTACAAAACATCAATGACGCCATCCTATGCAAAGTATTTCCAACAACCTTAACAAGCACAACTCAAAGATGGTTTTATAGGCTTCCGATGAATTCAGTAGCCACCTTCGACGATTTGATTGAACAATTTAAAATTCGATTCATCACTAATATTCTGCCAAAGAGGAGCATTAATGACCTTCGGTTCTGTAAACAGGGTGATACTGAAACACTCCGAAGTTATCTTGATATATTCAATAAGTTGGCCATGCAAATTGAGCACTTGAGTATGAAGCAGCCATAGACACATTAAAATATGAAACTAGGATGGACAAGCTACGAGAGAAGATAATGACAAAGAAGCCTCAGACCTTCCCCGAAGCCATAGCAATTGCCATAAAATTGATTGACCTCGATGAAGATCGAAGGGATATACGTAGAAAAAACCTTGATTAACATATGGTGAAAAAAGACTAAAAGAAGGATGCCAAGAGGGAGCATAGCTCAACATCCGGATCTAGAACGATCGAAAAGAGGTACACTCCATTGAATGCAACCAGGTCAGAAATCTTGATATGGATCAAACAGAATGGTATAGATTTACCAATCCCTAGAAAGCTAAATTCGAGCTCGATGGGAAAAAGGGATAAAAATAGGTGGTGTAGATATCACAGAGACCATGGTCATGATACAGACGATTGTCGTGATCTAAAGACGGAGATTAATCGATTAGTAAAAGCTGGATCCTTAATTAAGTTCACCGAAGACGTTCCAAGATGACAATAAGGTATGAATATTCAGCGTGACGAGCAGGACGCTGCGAAGAGGACTCGTAGGGAAGTGTTAGGAATCATTAATATGATTTTAGGAGGGGAATCATTATCCAAAGATATTAAAAAGAGAATGGGGAGGGAAGTATTCGTAGCAGCTGAAGACTCATCAATTCCCAATATCATTATTAACTAAGATGATGGCTCTCATGTGAGCCAACCTCATAATGATGCCTTGGTAATAAGTGCATATATAAAAAACTACCTGGTCAAAAGAATGCTCATCGATGATGGGAGTGTGATAAACATCCTAACGTGGGAAGCTTTCCGGAAAATGGAGGTTTGCCTGTGGATCTGAAAACTAAATCTAATCCCATAACCAACTTTTACAGAGGAACTGTTCAAACTATGGGAAGCATAGAGTTGGAAGTAGAATTTGGGAATCGTAACACAAAGGAGAACGTCATACTCAGGTCCCTGTTTAATATCATAGATACTCATTTAGCTTATAATGAAGTAATTGGAAGACCTATCCTTTGGAAGTTGGGAGCAGTAATAAGTATTCATTACTTGGTGATGAAAATCCCAATTATGGGAAAAATAATCACTATAAAAGGAGATCAGAAAGTGGCTAGACAGTGTTACAATCTTGCCATGAAGGATGAGTTAGAAGCTTTCCCCATCGAGCACTTCGTAGAAATGGAAAAGCACGGAGTAAACCCTGAGCCAATAGATGAGGTACATGAGCTGAAGTTAGCCAATGGAAAAATAATCAAAATCAGCGGAGAGGCCCCAAGCCAAATCAAGGAGGAAATAATCCAAGTATTATAAAGTCATGCAGATACATTTGCTACACAAGCATCCGAGATTATGGGAATTGATCCTAGTATCGTCGCACATGGTCTGAATGTTGATCCTACCGTGAAGCCAGTTATGTAGAAAAAGTGAAATTTCACCTTCGAGCGACAGGCAATTATAGCATCTGAGGCTGAAAAGCTTTTGCAAGCAGGTTTCGTGAGGGAAGTCTTCCACCCCGAATAGTTGGCCATTATTGTGCTAGTAAAGAAGTTGAATGGGAAAATTCACATGTGTGTAGACTATACGGACCTTAACAAGGCATGTCCAAAGGATAGCTATCTACTACCAACCATTGATCAGCTGGTAGACTCAACGGAATACTATGAAGTGTATAGCTTCGTGGATGCAACCTAAGGTTACCATCAGATCCCTATGAAGAAGGAAGACCAGGAGAAAACATCTTTCGTTACTTACTAAGGGTTATACTGCTACAATGTCATACCCTTCGGTTTAAAAAGCACAAGAGCCACATATCAAAGATTCATGAATTTCATTTTTAAAAAGAACATAGGAAGAATAATTAAAGTATACGTGGATGACCTTATCATCAAGAGAAGGAACTTAGAAAGTCACGCCCATGATCTGGAAAAAGTATTTTAGACTTTCGATTATTATAAAGTAAAATTGAATCTTGATAAATGTGTTTTTGGTATTAAAGCAGGGAAATTTCTAGGGTTTATGATCTTACAGAGAGGAATAGAGGCAAACCCAGAAAAAATAGAGGCAATCCTTAATATGAAGGCACCTACAAACCTGAACGAGCTACAAAAACTAAATGGTCGGATAACGGCACTGGGGAGATTCATGTCCAATTCAGCAAGAAAATGCCTTCCTCTCTTTAAGGCATTAAAGAACTGTAAAAAATTTGAGTGGACTACCGATTGCCAATCTGCATTTGAAGACATCAAGAGGTTCTTAACCTCACCTCCATTGCTAAGCAGACCAGTGTCTGGAGAGGAATTGTATTTATACTTGTCCATTGGCAATGAATCCTTGGCATCCATCTTGGTACGAGAAGATCAAGGAGAGTAGAATCCTATCTACTACGTGAGCAAAGTCCTTAGAGGATCAGAAGTTCAGTACCCAAAAATGGATAATTTAGCCTTAGCTCTTGTTCACACATCCAAAAAACTCTAGCATTATTTTCAAGCATACAGGATAGTAGTACGAATAAATCAACCACTTAGGAAGATCTTACAGAGGCCAGAGACGTCAGGAAGACTCTTACAATGGTCAGTTATGCTAGGGGAGCACGACATTGCATATGAACCATGGAAGATAATCAAAGCTCAGGTATTGGTTGACTTCGTGCAGGAGATGACAGTCTCAGATGCAGACAATGAAGAAAAAAGTAAGTGGTGAATGTTCATAGATGGAGCTATAGGTAAGCACAGATCTGGAGCTGAAATTATCTTAATTGGGCCTGGAAGGGTTAAAATCAAATATGTTGTACGGATGGGATACCTTGCCACTAATAACACAGCAGAATATGAAGCTTTGGTTATGAGATTGAGATTGGCTAACGAAGTCAAAGCAGAGAATCTTAGAATACTCTGTGATTCTCAGCTCGTAGTAAATCAATTGAAGGCGAACTTTATGACGAAAGACTCGAATATGGGCAAGTACTCAAAAAAGGCTCGTGAGCTCACATGGCGGCTCGAAGCATCTGGAGGATAATGGAGCATCGTTCAAATTCCTAGAGAGGAAAACGATGCAGATTTATTGGCAAAATCCGCAGCAGAAAATAGAGCCACATTCTAAAATACGAAGCTCAAAGAGGTACTTACCACTCCGACTATTAAAAAGAATGAGATACTAACTACTAGCGAGATATATGAATGGATGAAGCCCATAGTAGAGTACTTAGAATTAGGGATTTTACCGGAAGATAAGAAGGAAGCCCAAAAAATCCAAATAAAAGCCGCTCAGTATTCTTTACAGAAGGGAAACCTTTACCGAAGATCATTCAGCCATCCATGGAGCAAGTGCATATCTTCTAATAAGGGAAACTACATCCTAAGGGAAATACATGAAGGAATATATGGAGCCCACGAAGCCCAAATAACCCTGTTAAAAAGGCTCTCTTACAGGGTTATTATTGGCCTACCATATCACAAGACGCACAAAGGCTTGCACAATATTGTGACAAATGTCAAAGGCACTCTCAACTATCACACTTGCCATCCCACATTCAAAGTCCTATAGGAAGTCCGTGGCCTTTCGCTCTATGGGGAATGGACATCCTTAAACCTTTCCCAGTAACGTCGTGATAGAGGAAATTTCTCATTGTCGCCATAGATCATTTTACAAAATGGATCGAGGTCGAAGTAGTTCCCATAATAACGGAGGCCAGGATTCATAACTTCTTCTAGAGAGAGGTAGTATGCCGATTCGGTATTCCACATACTCTCATCACAGATAACGGAAAGCAATTCGATAATGAGAAGTTTAGACAGTTTTATTCAGACCTCCATATAAAACTACATTTCACGTCGGTAGCTTATCCATAAACTAATGGTCAAACAGAGGTAACCAATTGGATTATTTTGTAGAGCCTTAAGAAGCGTTTAGGTGAAAAAAAGGAGATTAGGCTGACGAATTGTATAACCTCATTTGGGCATACCGAACAACCCCAAGAGGCTCAACTGGAGAGTCACCTTTTCGATTAGCATACGGGATGGATGCTGTAATTCCCATAGAAATTGGATCCCCATCATTAAGGGTCTCCAAGAATTTTGAAGAAATGAAAAATGAATATGATTCCCGCCTCTCCCTTGACATATTGGAGGAATGTAGAGAGCATGCATCAATAGTAGCGGAAGCGAGATGCCAATAAATAGCCCGATATCATAACAACCGAGTACGACCTTGAACGTTCAATATAAGAGACTTAGTCCTATAGAAGACCGAAATTGGAAAGGAGAATGCTGGAACAGGAAAGCTGGGAGCAACGTGGGAAGGCCCATATAAAGTTACGAAAACAACTGCTAACGGTGCCTATAAACTTCGAAGCATGAGTGACAAGGATGTTCCTAGATACTAGAACATGGAAAGTTTAAGAAAATATTACCAGTAGGGTAGGTATAATTAGGCTACAAGCCAAACGATTTGCAATGTCATAATAAGCTCCAAGAGAACACAAACGTCATGTTTCACTTCATTTCCATAAATTACTCCAAGAGAGCATAAATGTTGTGTTTCACTTCATTTCAATAAAAAGCTCCAAGAGAGCACAAACGTTGTGTTTCACTTCATTTCAATATCTAGCCCCAAGAGAGTACAAATATTATATTTCACTTTATTTCAATAAAAAGCTCCAAGAGAGCACAAAAGTTATGTTTTACTTCGTTTCAATATTTAGCTCTAAGAGAGCACAAATGTTGTGTTTCACTTCATTTCAATAAAAAACTCCAAGAGAGCACCAATGCTAGTGTTTCGCTTCATTTTAGCAAAGTCTCCAAAGACTACTAGTACCCCGCTTATACAAAGAGATCCAAGAAATCGTTTAGTAGATTACAAAATTGTACTATACTAACGATCAATATGAAGATTCATAAACAACAATCAGCGTATACTGTCCTTTACGAATAACGATCAAAGCTATTTTGTACTTTACGAAGGTAAGATTTATGAATGACTATTAAAAGATCGCGTTCAGAAAATTTCAAAAGGTAATTTTTATTAATGATAATACGATTACAAAAAGTTTTCAACATATGCTACGATTACTCCTGTCTTTGAATAGGAAGAGCAAGTACGACATCATCAGGTGGCACGGCCGACCCCTCAACTTCGGAAGGCGGTGGAATGACAGGTCTTTCGGTAATTGGAACAGAAGTTGTCGGTTGATTAACTAAAATAGCTCGTTCTCTTTTCACAATGTCACCAAGCTCCCAAAGAGTAATCTTAGTAATTGGAGAGAAGTCAAGATCATCATGTTGAAGGGATAGAACTCGTTGAGTTTCAGTTTTTAGTTCTTGAACGAAGCTCGTAGTGAACTCTTGAAATTGTTTCTTGTCACTTTGATGATTAACAACAAGTTACCGATTTTCCTTCTCCAGATCAGCAACTCTCTTATTCAGCTCCAGCACCGACACTTACAGCCCTTCGTTCTCCTTCTTTTTAAGATCCAAGCTCGATAAGCACTTATTTTTTCAGCGCAAAGTGTGTTGAATGCTTCTTTCATTGAACGAAGTTCATTTTTCTGTTCAATCTTGAGCTCGTTGATTTTTTATTCTCTCACGCTACACCCACTTTTATGAATATAACGAACATCGTCCATCTGTAGAAGTTCTTAAGCGACCTACAAAGGTGAAATAATTTTTAGATGAATATAATAATTCGTAAAATAAAAAGACATTATAGTACCTCAAAAAGACTCAGAAACATTTGACTTCGAAGCTCGGTCACATCCATTCCGCTCCATTTAGCCATGTCCTTCTTCAACCTAAGACATTCGGATAAATGATCGTGAATAGCTGCAGAATTAATGCTAGGGCTTTCATCTTTCTTCTCTAACTATGTGGTAGGGTTCGGACATCCCTCTATTCCTGGCCTCTTGATGAGTATCTCAACTCCTTCTGTTACGGGCTCGTATGTGTCTTCCGAACCCCAAGGCCTTATTCCCTTATATTTTTCAATTGGTTCATTGGTCTTTTTTTTAGGAGAGAGATCGATCTTGTAGTCTTCAACACTTAGAGGGGGTACATTGGTATTATTAGTAGCCGGAGTCTTATCTACACAACCGTAAAGTCCCTCTATAAAATCATCAAGTAAATTAGCCATCTACAAAAGGGGAAATATCTGAGTGAGAAAAATACCTTCAGATTCAAATACACCACTTTTAACTTCATAGAGACCGGCCTCATCAGGTTGTTCGTGCCTATACACGAATCTCTCGACATAGAAGTTTGCTCGAGCTCTAACATGGTTGCATTGAGCAAGGAGATTGCAAAGAAAATGAAGATCATCTTTGATATAATCAGTTGATCGCTTAATAAAAGTGGCTTCTTTTGCCCATACGGTGGGGATGTTCTGAAAGTCTGTTTCATGTTCAATAATGAGGAACCGATTCCTCCATGATCGGTTGATATCAGGTAGTTTTCCTAGCATACTAAAGTTGGCTACGACAGAAAGTGAGAAGGTCAAATCACCCTTCTTTTTCATTCAGTTAAAAAAGTACCTATGTATAAAGACAGAGGGTTCGTGGCCTTGCGAACGAATCAGCTTGCAAAAAGCTGTAAGAAACCGATAGCCATTCGGATGAAATTGGCTAGGGGCTATCGTATAGGCTTGAAAAAATCGTATCACAAATGGGTCAAGGGGAAATCTAAGCCCGCCCTCTAATTGGTCCACATAAATAACTAACCTATTATTTTTACCCTCTTTGTTAGGATTTTGGTGGGCTCTAAAGCTATCTCAGATTTGAAGTAATTTAAAATCAGTAGGGATTTTATATGTCATTCTAAGTTGGCGAATAACACCCTTAGAAAGTTTTGGGAGAAATTCAGAAGTGTCTAATGGTTATCTAGGGGCCATTTCTTAAGATTCTCTACACAAATTGAAACTAAAAAATCTAAAGACAAAGAAGAGAGAGAGAAATGACCTTGGTTTTGGCAGCAAAAGTCGTAGGACCCTAGCAGCAGATTGGTAGCGAGAGGAGGAAGAAATAAAATCCAGAAAAGCAAAGCAAAATGGCATTCATAATAAGGGCAGATAAATATATAGCTAGAGGAAATATCGTTTATTCCTCAAATACCCTTGGTTATGAAACACCTTTATTTCTAGGAGAACAAAGGGCACGCTTGGAATAAATAGAAGCTAAATCGACGCTTTAGGAAACGAGATAAAGTAAGGGGTGATGAAAGGTCTTGTCAATTATTGCAGCAAATGACAGTCAAAACATCGTATCGGTTATCGAGGCTTTGAGGATACGTGGGTTAGATCATTATAGCTGTATGTGAACACGAATGATTAGGTGATTGGTTGAATGGGTTCGATCGACGAGACTGAGTATCACACTACGCAAGTCCTTTAAACGCTCGACGACCAATAAATATTTTCGTTAATTATAAACGAACCCTCGGTACAGCAAATTGGTCGAACTAAATGAACGAATATCTGGAATATTCATAAAAACGTATCGACATTTTCTTAACAAGGTATTGATTGCTCGTACATATCAAAAGAATCCTCAATAGGGAGAAACGATCAATCCTTGCTCGAAAAGAATTCAAACGAGTGCCTGGGAGTTCATAGGAATGTTTTGAAGTTATGAACACCGAATGCTTCAAGCTATCGTAGCTAGTAAGAGCACAGTAATTTTGTCGAACATAAATATTCGATACCATTGGGGGACATCTGATAGTTCCCGAATTGGCTCAAGTCTATAAAGAGTCATAATTAGGAGTCTTGCCCCTAAAGGCAATCTGAATCAGGAAGATTACTTATATAATAAGAAGTATTTCTAATGAGTCCTAATATGAGTAGGACTAGGTATGTCTCTCCTCTATGCCTATATATATCTTATATTTCTTTTACGCAAATCATCTTGAATAAACTCTTCTAACTTAAGCATTGGAGGCCCTGTGGATCGAAGATCTTAGGCTTTACCATAGGGTTTCTATTGTGCTTGCAGGTCTTGAAGGGTTGATCATCATCATGAATTAATTTGTATTAATAAGGATTTGAAATAAATTCATAATAAATCTAAAAGATCATTTAATGAGAATTTAAAATAAGCTTTAAATACGTATTATTTGAAATTTTGGTATTTGAAACTTAAAATTTCAAATTGAATACTTACATTTAAATGCAATGCACGTATCCAAAAAATAGAAATTTGGAGCTAATTGCACAGATTTGTAAAGGTTTGGGGTTATTTATCCAAAAAGTTGATTTTAGAGAGAATTGCACCTTGAGGAACAATTAAACTTCAGCCACAAATAAATATATAAGGACTCAAAAGATAAAAGTTCATGAATCCAAAAATGGGCTTTTTCTAATTCTTGCAATGTCTCATTCAAAGGCATATGAAAGTAAACAAGTGTAAGTTTGACAATTTCAGTAAGTTATAAACAAGGCCTTCTCTTTGATACAAATCAATCAATGAACTATAAATTTTTAGTGA
>CATIWO010462296.1:0-29933 GCA_949673435.1 Macaranga tanarius
CATTACATATTTTTCTAACCCAGTAAATGGGAAGCAAAAGTATAATTTTTTTTTAATTTTGTTGCGTTGCTGGCTACACTACATGTATCATGATCTAGTTATGAGCATCACAATAACAAGGGTAGGATGACTTTAAAAGCCTTAAAGTTTCTTAATAACTATATTTTTTTTTATCTGAACCACTGGTATTCAGAGCCCATTGGATTGTGACTAATATAGTTCGACCCATGTAGGACCACAAATGCGGCAAAGGTCTCCCAACAACTGTTTAACGTTTCTGCGTTTATTAGAACTCGAATTCAAGACCTTAGCTTAAGCAAAAACAGCCTCTGTCAGCTGATCCTAACGATTGTTAGTTCTTAATAACTAATTTAATATAACTATATATATCACGACTCAAATGTTTAAATAAGAAAAACTCCGTTAACTTATCCTAACGATTATTGGTGTGCGGCTGCATCAAATGTATAAGAAGTTGCGATAATAAAATTGAGCTTGCAAAAGATGTTGGTAGTGCATTAATGCCTGAAGAAAACATCAGAATCGACTATAAGAATGGAAGAGACTCAAAACCGAACAATCTTGGAGTCAAGAAATATGGTAGTGAAGTAAAAATTTTGATTGAATCTTTCACTTTGCTAGAAATTTGATTTGGTTGTGGTGGTTTTTTATTTTGATTTTATTTTATTAATCGGTTCATGCTGAGCCTAAACATGGACATCAGCTTCACCTTGTCCATGCTAAATCAACTTCTGCTTCTACACAGCTCAACACAATTGCTGCATCTTGAATTTTTTTTTTTAAATCTTGTTTCGATGCATTTATTCTAAAAGATTTTGTGTAAATTGTGAAGGCTTTATAAAGATTTTATTACTGTGATTTCAGTTCTGAGTTTAGCTTGAATAAATTTGAATAAGAACTGAGTATTTCTTAAGATGGATATCCTATATATGAATGAATGGATCTTTGATAAAAGGAAAAAAAAAAAAAAGTTAACCGGTTTTACCTTCTATTAAAAGTAAAATACTCAACGATACATATCACTATCACACGTAAAAATGTCCCTTTTTATAGGCCGCAAATAATCTGCACCTTGATAATTGAATGTGAAATTAGAATTCTAACTAAATATTGTTGTTAAATTTATAAATATGTTTTCTCTAGAATATTTTGATATTTGATATGTACCTAATAATATTAATCAAAGTCATTAATGGTTTAAAATTTAATAATGGTTTTTGCCTAGTGTTTGTATATCATTAATGACTTATATACAGATAATTATTTTTCTATTTCATATATTAAGTTTTAGATATTAAATATTATACATTTTTATAATTTTATTCATAAGCTAGTCCAAAGCAAAATGAGGGCAATTGGCAACTTATTCTGTTTTTTTTTTTTTAATATTCCGTAATTATAGTGCATGCATGTAATTAATCCCAATTAAAATCTAGAAAATCCAGGAGAAAAGGACTCTTGACCAGGTCAATAATGTCCATTTTTGTATATCTATGGAGGCAATATATAAGTGAAATGTTCTTGTCAATAGAATTGGAAACAAAAATATTATCATGGAGTTTCGTTGTATCTTAATATTGTCATTTCTTGTCATAAACATTCATGTAAGGACTGCAGCAGCTTTGGCAAAATTACCACCAAATGCTTGGGTTCCAGGACTCCTTACGTATGGTGATTCTCTAGTTGATACAGGCAACAACAATTTTATTTCAACCTCCATCAAAAGCAACTATAAACCATATGGGGTCGATTTCAAAGGAGGAGTTCCAACGGGAAGGTTTTCTAACGGATTAGTCTTAGCTGATTTGATATGTATGACCAATTAATTAATATATTAACTTTCATATATCTTCTTTTCCACTCCTGCCATATATGTGATTATATAGCTGTTCCTATTAAAAGCCACAATTATTAATTATGAGTAAAATATTACGTATATAAAATTAAATTTTTTGAGGTACGGAGGGAAGACTCAAATTGGAGACCTCTTTATGAAATAAGATATTTCATCGCTCTAATTACATGACTTGAATTAATTTTTTAATATAAACTTTAAACTTTTAAGTTTTTTGATTGTTTGTAATTTATTTTGTTGGCTAATTTTTTCTTTAATTTTGTGTTTTTAGCGGAAGGGCTTGGATTAAAAGACGCTCTTCCACCTTATTTAGACCCACAAGTGAAAGATGGAGATCTTGCACAAGGAGGAGTGTCATTTGCTTCCGGTGGTGCAGGATATGATCCTTTGACATCTACTTTGCAGGTATCTCTATTATGGTTTTGTAAAATTTACAATATAAGTTTCTTAATTGATGTGTGTTTATTTTATGATCACAGAGAGCTAGATCATTAGATGATCAATTAAAAAGTTTGGATGAATTCAAAGAGAGGCTGGCAAGAGCTATTTCACCACCAAAAGCAAATGCTTTTTTGCAAAACGCTATCAATATAGTGGCAGCAGGCAGTGATGACCTTGTCAACAACTATTTTTCTCTTCTACAAAGAAAAGCGCAATATGATATTAATGCATATACTAATTTTTTGGTTGATAATGCGGTTAATTTTGTCAAAGTAAGTACACTTTTTTCTCATAGAAAAATAAAATTTTCTAATTAATTAATTCATTTTAATCATGATTCACACACTAAACATGTGATATCCCACTTTAGTGGTGGTTCACAAAAATGATTTTAAAAATATATTAACTTATAACAACCAACTGCTAACTGCCTCCCTTCCCGTCCCGATGATGCTGGGTCCCGCATCAAGTCCTGAAATATATGGACATTGTCAAAAAAAAAAAAAAAAATTTAATATCTCAAATAATGATATAAGGTCGGTCCATGATGGATTAATTTTTTTTTCTTATCATTTGCAAGGCTTTATATGACAAGGGAATGAGAAGGATTGGAGTTATAGGTATACCAGCAATTGGATGTGCCCCATCACGAAGAACTCCAGGAGGTTGTGCACAGGACATCAACCAAGCCGCAGCTATGTTCAATTCTAAATTAGCTCAAAGGCTATCTGCTCTTCGCGGTCAACTCATTGGGAGCAGGATCGTCTTTATGGATATCTATAATGATTACTTGCATATTGCCCAAAACCCTGCAGCTTCTGGAGGTACTAATCAATATTTTATCTTTTTGAAATGTTAAAAGTGCACCCTCACGTCGACTTGATGCATTTATTTTTTATTTTTTTCCCAAATGCTGGATCCAAATATAAAATTCAAGTCATTGAGGAAGTTAAAAATTAAAATCTTTAATTTTGCCTTTTGCAGGTTTTAACGTGTTAGATAAAGCATGTTGTGCAACAGGCCATCCAGGTGCTACTTATTTATGTAATGAAGCTCCCACTGCATGTCCTAAACATTATGACAATGTGTTTTGGGACGGGTATCATTTCACACAAATAGCAAGTAGGTTGCTTTACACGCTATTCTTCAACAATCATGTTCAGGAATTCTTCTGAGGCATTTTATAAATTAATGCTTCACCTTATGATTTTTGTATTGCAAAAATAGAAGTGTTTGTACACAAAGAAAATTCTCCAGTTCATTAGAGGTGGAATATATGTGTATTATAAATTTTTGCAAAAATTGTCCATGTATACGCGAATCAGATATAATCTGATTAATTAAATTTCTCACATATGAAAATGAGATATTTGTACCCAGTTAAAAGTGATATATTTGTAGGGAAATGATATTTTTCGTGCAACAGCTACAGTGCCGTCACTCTGCACGGCAAATATCTATTCTAACTCTCTATGTTTCATGTCTCCCTGTAAAATGGGGGGACTTTTTTATAGTTCTTAAAAAATATATTTTATCCCGCTGCACTGTGCGTATCACTGTCCATATTTTTAATATAATTTATTTTTCGGTTGTAATAAGCTTCAACTTGTACTAAAAATATGTTGTCCACTGCTATCATCATTTT
Organism: Macaranga tanarius; assembly: GCA_949673435.1. Taxonomy (NCBI): domain Eukaryota; kingdom Viridiplantae; phylum Streptophyta; class Magnoliopsida; order Malpighiales; family Euphorbiaceae; genus Macaranga; species Macaranga tanarius. The sequence goes on from CATIWO010462296.1 coordinate 3,963, forward strand.
CAGCACCAAGTTGATTTGTTGAATCATTATTTATAGAATTAAAAAGTGAAACATGGGCGTCAAATTTATTCATAATGCTGCGAGCAAAAGAAGAAGACACATGATTGCGTGTGTGTACACACACACACATGTATAAAGGTATAGAAGAGGTTGAGGGGGCCATGGCCACATTGCAAGTGGGCTGCTAGCTAGTTAGCTATTTATATTACAAATTAAAGTGCAGTAGCAGCAGGGCAGCAATCAGGCAGGCACTACACACACACAAATATATATGTATGTATGTAGAACAGTGCCGAAATGGCCAGCAAAATTAGCTAGAGGCATGTATTGTGCAGGGATCCACTACATATAGCTGTGTTGCACGTGAAATGGAGACAAGGAGACACCCACCACCACTACTACCACACCTATCTCCTTTCCTTTTGAGTCCCATCGCATATGCATGATGTTGGGCCGAGCAAAAAGTATCACCCCACGTCTCTTCACCTTAATGTATAGGTCTGTGTACTACATAAATGTATATGTGCAGCATAGTATGGTCATTAACGTCCAAAACCTAGCTATCAGAGTGAACTTTCTGTCTGATTTGCTATACTTCACTAATGCCTAGTCTTGTCCTTTTGAAGTTCCACTAATTTATCCATGTATATCTATTCCTTTCTATATTCCCCTTATATTATTTTGGATAATGATATATAAAAAGGCCAAAAAAAATTAGTGAAATAACTTTTTTGACCTTGATATTATAGGGGGAGGAAATTTTTTTAGAAGCATTTTAGCAATTGTCGTGCTGCGTGACGACATTGTTTATATCACACAGCACGCCATGAAACGTTATCATATTATTTTAGAAAAATATATGTGATTTAGCTTATGCTGGCTATCGATTTAATATGCACTATTAGAAATTATTTTGATTTATTAAATTTTGTAACTCATTTTCACTACTGCAAGATTCAAATTCAAACCATGTAAACTTAATGTTCTAAAAAAATCTGAAACATTTTCTATATCTGAGATATAAAAGAGATTGATGAAATTCTGGACACTCGCATATCTATTCTGTACTAGAGAATATGTAGCAGCATTCATTAACTCTATTTCTTGTCTTACTCCTCTTCTTCCAAAAGTATGCAGTAAGCACGTCACCCATTGAGAACTTGTCTGTATGTGTGGGATAGACGCACGGCCATATATAATTTCGATATAGAAAAATATACTTAATTTGTCTAGCTGTATTTATTTATCTATTATCTAAACTATTGATGCTTAAAATTTATTAAACTTTGATTAATTAAGTTCGATATGAAATAATTACTTCTCTTAATTTAACTAATTTAACGGGATTGCATTCATCACAACTTAAATTTAACATATTATTTAAATCTGTAAACTAATTCAAACAATTGTTGATATATAGCTATATTTATTTGTGTTAGAAGTTGTGATGATAAAATAGAGCTTGCAAAAGGAGTTGGGTAGTAGGGGTGTGCAATTTCCAACTAACCGATTTTCGACCAAAACTAAACTGAATTTCTGCTTCGGTTCAGTTTTTGAGAGAAATGGTTGGCAATTCAGTTGAGGGATATTAAAATTTCAGAAAGTCGGAAGTTGGGTCAGTTTTGGCTATATTACCGACCGATAATTCATTCTACTCTCCTCTCAACCGCTCTCTCATCTATGCCTCTCCTCTCTCCTTCTCTTGAATCTTCTTCTCTTCTCTTCCAGACTCCCAGGGACCCAGACAAACCCTAACCCTAAAATCAATATCCTTCTTTGATCTTCACCTCTAGCCATCACCTGCTTCTTATTTGTTCAATAGTCTCTGTGTATAATCATTAATCAGTCTCTTTTTGTTTGTTCATTGTGATTCATACTTTCAGTGAAAGTCATAGTGACTCATTAATATTTGATACTAAAAACTTGACTGTTAAAGCATATCATGTGATTATCATTATAAATCAACCATTTTTTAGTAGATCTCTTTTGAAGGTAATGGTTTTGTGGTTTTAATCTAAATGCATGTGGGTTATAATGGTTGATCTATGGGTTTTGTGGGTCGATCTGTTGGTTATGTGGCTCGATCAATCTATTGGTTATGTAACTTATGTGGCTCGATCTGTTATATTTGTTCGTTTTTTGTTTGATTTGTGCTTTCATTATAAAACATTGGTTTTTAAAAGGGTGAATGTTCTACTAAAACAAAGTTTGAGTGTTTATTTATTTAAACCTTTTATTGGAAAATAAATATATTTATTTAAATGCAAATATTGTTATTTACCTTTGTAATTATAGTTATTTGGTAATATTTTATGTAAACAAATTAATTTGTGCTTGTTTTTTTGTTTTAAGTTTTACAGTGTGCAATATATATTTTGTGCACATAATTAAATTATTTAAGTCAAAGCACAAATCATATTTTCTATTATTATTAGAATCACTTAATTTTGTTACTGTGATTCTGAAACTTAAGGGTAGAAGTTGTTTTGCCTTTGACTTTGAGTCACTGTGATCTTTCAATTTACTTGGAGGCTAAATTCGATAAGGTGTGTTTGTTACATGCTTTATATGGCTAATTTTTTCACATTATATGCTGCTTATCAATTAATTAGCTTTGTTTAATGTTTGTTCCTTTTAGATGGAATAAACCAGAGATTCTGATAATACAACTCCTATTAGTATTAATGAGCCTGATAAGGCTGTGGTGGAAGCACCCAAAGAAAGTGACAATGTTACTCAGGCATCAGCATTAGAACCTCAGAAACAACAAACTGTTACCCTTAAAAAAAAAAGAGACTGAAAAAAGAGTTGCATGCTAGAAGCATTTTGATTAAATATATGATGAAGCAGGTGTGGTTGTGAAGGCGAAGTGTAAGTATTGTGCTTCTATTTATAATTGTTATTCAAAAACACATGGCACCTCCTTACTTCGAAACCACGTATTGCATTATTTAAAGAACTGTAATAGCAAAGAAACTAGACATGCATTATTAATTTTGAAACCTAAAGTAAATGTGGAAGCAAATAAGAGTGAGACACTAGAAATTATTGGCACTTGGAAGTTTGATCAAGAAGCCATTAACACTGCACTTGCTGAGATGTGTATATGTGATGAATTACCTTTTAAATTTGTTGAAAGGGAAGGGTTTAAGAAATTCATGTCATTTGCATGTCCCAAATTTAAAATTCCCTATAAGTTCATTATATCTAGAGAGTGTTACACAATTTTCCTTAATGAAAGGGGGAAGCTTAGACAATTTTTCAAAACATATTGTCAAAATATCAACATTACAATTGATACTTGGATATCAATAAAAAGAATCAATTACATGTATGTTACTTGCCATTTTATTGAAAATGATTAAAAGCTACATAAGAAGATCATTTTATTGATTCATGTCACCTTCCATAGAGGGGAGTATATTGCTAAGTGTTTGGAAAATTGCTTACTTGATTGGGGTCTTAAATATATTTTCACAATTACTGTTGATAATGGTAGTTCTAATGATGTTGTTGTTGAGTATTTTAGAAAAAAAATTAATGAGTTAGAGGGCTAGCAATATCAGATGTAAGTTTTTACATATGAGATATATAGCTCATATACTGAATTTGGTTGAAAATGATAGGTTGAAGGAAGCAAATAAGTTTGTAAAAAAAGTTAGAGAAGTTGTTAGATATATTAGGAACTCACCTACACGTTTAAGAAAATTCAAAGAATTTTCAGAGTTGGTTAGGATCGAGTCTAAGTGCTCTTTGTCATTTGATGTGCCCACAAGGTGGAACTCTACCTATATTATATTGAAAACTGCTTGCTTATATGAAAGGGCCTTTGAGAAGTATGAAGAACAAGACACAACATTTAGATTAAACTTAGGTGATGACATTCCTAATTTTTTTGATTGGATATGTGTCTTGATTTTCTATAAGATGACAATGAGAATCAGTGATTCTCATTATGTTACTTCAAATACTTTTTTTATTGAAATATTTGACTTGTACTGTATATTAAGTGAGTGGTAAAATTCATCTGATTTTTCTATGCAATCAATGGGTCTAAATATGAAACTAAAATTTGATAAGTATTGGGGAGACCCTCAGAAAATGAATACACTAATTTTTATCTCTAATACTCTTGACTCTATAGATAAACTTGAGTATATGGAGTTTTCTTTGAAGCAAATTTATAGTGATGTGCTTGGCCTGAATTTGTATGATACAATCAAATCTAATCTTGCAATGCTATATGATGATTATGTTGCATTATATGGTTCTTCTATTGCCTCTACTGGTTCTTGTGGTTCTCAGTCTGATACATCCCAAGCTGCACCTCATCCTGAGTTGTTAGGCTATGGAAAATCCATGTCCATGTTAAAGGCAAAATTTTAAAAACAAAAAATAGAGAGTGGATTGGGTGGAAGCAAATGAAGTGAGCTAGAAATTTATCTTAGTGAGTCCATTTTGCAAGAAAATAATAGTTTTGATATTTTAAAATGGTGAAAATTCAATTTTAAGAGATTTCCAATCCTCTATAAGCTGGCTCATAATTTTTTGTTGTGCTAATCTATACAGTAGCTTCTGAAGCAGCCTTTATCATAAATGGTTGTGTGCTTGATATTTTTAGGAGTTCCTTAACTCCTAAGATTGTTGAGGCACTTATATGCACTTAAGATTAGCTGAGAATGTAAAATAAGCAATTGTTAATAGAAGAAACACTGGATGAACTTGCGAATTTAGAGTAAGATATCTGCTTCAATTTTTATTTGCATTTTCATATCATTTCTTCTATTTTTATCTTCTAATTTTTTTCCTTTGATCTTTTCAGATTTGCCCCAAATGGGCAGTGACCCTTCAACATGAAATGCAAGTTAGATAATATATTTTTTGGGTAGTACCAGTTGTTGTTTTCAAATAACAGCAACATTTATTACTGCATGTGCATCGTACTAACTTTACTTTCAGTAATTAAGCTAATCATTATTCATTTATCTACTCTATAAATGACTGTATTATGTGTTTGCCTGCTGGTTATGTTGCATATGCACTACATTTGTTTACTTGGGTATATTCCTTGTGCACATATGACCATTAATATGTTGTTACAGTGTAATTAAAGAGGCAATGATGAAGTTTCCACCTTATTTTTTCAGACTTATTTTGGGATGCTTTGCTATATTTCTTTGGTGGCTATTGCCTTTAGCACTAGTTATTAGAAAATATTATTGCATTCCTATAATAACTTAAAAGTTAACTATATGAGCCTCTTTTTCTTAGTCTATGCTTTTGGTTATGATGTTAATTTAACTATGATGATGCTTTCACCCTTATATTGTCTGATTTATTTGGAGTACTAGCATTAGTTAGCTTATTTGTAATTTTTTAGCATTGAATATTATTGTTGCTACTATTGTTGTCTGTAAGGGACTTAAAATTGAAGCAATCTGAGCCTTTTTCATTGTCTATTTATCTATGTTCAAATGTGTGTTTTCTATTGCACTATATATTTTTTTCTTTCAATATGCAGGAGTACAAAACTTGTTTTTATTGGAAGCCTGCAATCTGCCTTTTTTTGGGTGGTGCAAGCTAAACATATTTTGTCGCAGGAAGAATACATGACAATTGACATGCATGAGCTTTGCATTATAATTTTTTTGATGTATTTGTAAGCCATTCATTTTTTTGTATTAACTAACTTTTTGTATATTTTGTATAATTTTTTTTGCCTTGTATTGTTGTACATATAAAAAACCGATACAGTCCTTAAAAAAATAGTCTAAGACTTCAATTTTATAACTACAATGTAAAGCAATGGGCTTAGCCCGCACATTATTTAAGTATAAAAAATATATACACTTTAGGTTTTTTTTGTCCTTTCAATCTTATTTTCTTTAGCCCAACCCACAAAAGCCCAACTCGAATTGCCGAACCGAACATTCTAATTTTCTTTAGTAATCCGACCCATCGATTTATTTTGATACTTCGATTCAATTAAGTTTAATTTATGTCTTTTCGAAAACCATTCGATTTTCTCCTTCGCCTTCCGAACTGACCGATAGGGTAGTGCAAAGCTTTTAAATTTTTTCTAAAGTGGATTCAACTAATGATTCGTGGAATTATGAATAAGGACCAAATATTCCCAACAAATAAATCATAATGACGGATAGTACTACTGTACATACATAAAAGGGTCCGTAATGAATTCAACCAAATTTTTATGGTTCAAAAATAATTAATTTATTGCTTATGGCTAGTTGTCTCTATGAGTAGCTCAATTGGTACGATGTGTGAATATCTATTATGAAAACTAAGGATCGTACCCTCATTCTCCTTGGTTTCTCCCCTTATGGTTTTAGGAATTAACCACTCCAACTAGATGCTAAAAAAAATAAAAAAAAAGTTACTTATGGCAAGTTTGCTACCGTGAAGTAAGACTAATTAATAAAGATATTCTATCATTTTTCTGGAAGATATATATATATATGGATGCAACAATATTTATATTTTGGCCAAATACTTTATTTCACCCATGAACTTTACTATTTTCGTCCATTGCACACCTGAACTTTAAAAAGTTACAATAGGACATCTGAACTTTCATTTTGTGCTTATTTCACTCCTCATTCAGCAAGTGTATCACACACGCTATGACATGGATATTAGCTGATGACGTGGACCAATTAACATAAGCTAATTAAGTAATGACCAAAAAGAAATAAAGATAAAAAGTGATGACCAAAAAGAAATTTTGCATCATTAATAAAAAAGTAAACAAAAGAGAAGTTATGCTAGGCTATATCGTCTTCAACCCTCTTCTTCTTTTTCTTCTTTTTCTTCCCTATTCAAAGACAAAAATGGCCTTCTGAATGACCTTCTTCTTTTTCCTCAACACCAAGCACACTTCACTTCATTCCCTCTTCTTCATAGTACCTTAAAGATCCCATTTTTTTCTCAGTGATAGAAAAAATGACTATAAATTTACTATTGCACCCATCTCTGATTCACTCAAAATCCTCACTTTCTTTCAAAACCCTGCAAAACCTTTATTTATCTTATCCCAATACGCTCTCAAATAATTGCTTTTGCTCTCACCCTTCTCATTTCTTTTGTTTAAATGTGTGTTTTTGCATTGCATGTGTATGATTTTGTGTCTTATTTTTGGTTTTTTGCTATTAGAATTGAGTTCACTGGCCAAGAGGAGAAATAGGTTTGTTGCAAAATGTTCCATGGATGTTAAAGAATCGAAATGGGTTTTTTTTTTTAAAATTGGAATTCTAGCTCCGATCTTGAAATTAGGGGCTTTAATTAATTAATTGAAGCAATGGATGTGGATTCCACGATAGTGCCTAAGAGCGATCACGATTCAACCGTGCAAAATGCTACGTCGCCTATAACAATGGATAGGGAGCAGCTAAAAGATCAACCGCAGCTGGTGGGATCTCCAATTTTAGCTACTGTTGCTACTACTGTGACTCCTCCTTCCCCGCCTACACAAACGCAGGTGGTTTGATGGAGTTGCTGAGACTAACTGAAGTTGCATGTGGGAATGGTGGAGAATGTAGTGCTAATGGAGTACTAGGTCTTGGCGGTAATGGAACTCAAGCACTATTTGGTGGAGGAATTCATGGGTTTTATGGCGGAACTGTTTTCTATTGTTATTTTTGTGTAACAGGTTGGTGATGTAATGTGGTTCTTTATCAACATAAGTTCATGTTATTGAATGTTAGGCTGAAGTTTTGCTTTTGTGAAACAGATCTGGTGAACAATTTAGGTACAATTGTAAGATCTAGAACCAAGGAATTTATGGAGGCATTGCAAGCAGGAGCTGATGTTAGCATGACTGGTCAATTTAGTGTTGGTTTTTACTCTGCTTATCTTATAGCAGAGAAAGTCATTGTGGCCACAAAACACAATGATGATGAGCAATACATCTGAAAATCACAAACTAGTGGTTCTTTCACAGTTACTAGAGATGTTAATGGAGAGCAACTTGGTAGGGGTACTAAAATTACCCTCTTCCTTAAGGAAGATCAAGTATGAAATGGGTTCTGTGGTTTGAGATGTTTTTACACTTGCATTGCTAGTCATTGTTTTTTGTCCCCCTAATTCTAATATGATGTGTATTGCTTCCCTGCTTCCACAGCTTGAGTATTTGGAAGAGAAGAGGATTAAGGACCTTGTAAAGAAGCACTCTAAGTTCATTAGCTATCCTCTTTATTTGTGGACTGAGAAAACAACTGAGAAAGAAATTAGTGACGATGAAGATAATGAGCCCAAGAAGGAAGAGGAGGGAGATGTTGATCATGGGTCTGAGTAATTTATAGGTCTTGTCAGGAATAATCCTGTAGTGCTAATAGAGTATTAACTCGGTGATGTTGTTCAATGATAGAGGGTTTTTTTTTTTTTTTTTCAAAATGAAGGTAGAAGAAGATGGTGTAATTGAAACCAAAGTTTCAAACTTTATTTATTTTAGTCCCTTAAGTTTTGTACATTTTAGTTTAATCCCTTGACAAATACACATCAGTATTCTTTGTTGACTTCACGCGCCTCGAGGAACTACAAACACGTGCAGATCCCATGAATAGCCTCAAAAAAAACTGAACGAATGGTGAAATAGGCACAAAATGAAAGTTCAGATGTCCTATTGCAATTTTTTGAAGTTTAGGTGTGCAATGGGCGAAAAAGGTAAAGTTCAGGGGTGAAATAAGGTATTTCGCCTTTATGTTTTCTATAAGAAAAGTTCACATGAATGAAGAACTTAAATATCTGCACTTTAGAAACAAGTCAGGATGGCCGAGTGGTCTAAGGCGCCAGACTCAAGTTCTGGTCCTCGTGAGAGGGCGTGGGTTCAAATCCCACTTCTGACATTTTTTCTATCAATTTAGAGACATAGTAAACTAAAGAAAGGTTTTGTTCTTAATCTAATCATTAAAAGTCAATTTAGGGCAGGATTTGACATGGTAAAGAAAGGTTTTGTTGTTAAGCTAGTCATTAAAAGTTTGCCAGTTGATTAGCCATTTCTCTCCAAAAACACGTGTGCACTTTCAACAAGCAAGTTCTTGCTAGTTCAATAACTCCGGGCCAGGATCCAGTTCTTGTTGGCCTTTCTTCTATGAGCTTAAAACCAGAATTCCAAGGAAAACAAACATACAAGGAAAATTAAAAGTACCCATTTAGTGAATTAAAAAATTTTACAATGTTGCAAGACATCTGCAGGACAAGAGGATAATCTTTTTCCCTTCCTTCGTCCCTGGTATAATTACAGACATGAAGGGTGTACTGGACTAATTCTATAAATGGACAAATTATAGAATGGCCTATCAATCTCTGTCAATACTACTTGCATTCTGTTGGTGGACCTACAAATCATTCTGAAGATGAGTGTCAATCAACATTTGCCAAAGCAGCAATATTTCTCAAGTCTTATGCTCAACATCCTTGACAAAAGCATATCCCACAAGATCAGACCAAGTCTTCTGCTCCGTGATATGATCAAGTGATTAATGATCGGTATGTGAAGTACGATGGTAGCAAGTTATCTCATTAAATCTAAGAACACAAAGCCATTCCAAAGGCTATGCAGAAGCATCGATGGAATTAAATTCCTGGACCTTGCAAAAATAACACCCATCACCACCCCGAGAAATATAAGCGGTAGCATTCTCTGTACATTGAAATGTGCTAGAGCAAAGGCAACTGAACTCACCAGGATTGCACACCATACAGGCATGTACCTGGTTAAAGAGGGGAGAAGAAAACCCCGAAAGACAATCTCCTCCCATACAGGAGCACACACTGAAACCACTATTGCATACAGTGCCATTGCCACTGGATCCCGTGCTGCAATTGACTGCTCAACACTAGACAGAGTGACTGGTGCAGAAGGCAGAATGGGCAATAGGCTAAGATTGAACTGTGAAAGCCGGTTCACCAAGGGAAACATGAAGCATCCAAGAGCAACATCAAACAGCCAGTTACCTTTCAGGCTAAACCTAAACCAATCAGATGAAAGGGGACGAAATTGAGACAGGCATCGATGAAGGATTGCAATTCCAGCCAGGCCTTCAGTTACATCAGTCACAAGGCTGAACAAAGCTTGTCCTCTAAATGTCAGAGATTCCTTGTTAAAACCTGCCATGTGGGCTGCAAAGGGAATAACCCAGGACCCTATAAACCAGAATGAGACAACCCAGAGAAGCATCACCTGCATCACCATACATAGTTTGGTTCCAGCCCTCAGTTTCAATCATTAATTTAATTTGAGTAATAGTTGGCATCCGTGCTAGAACTAAGTAGTTTACAAAAGAGGAAATCTGATTCAAAAGTTAAATTTATTAGTCATTTTAATTCCAAATAGTTATTCATAATTTTGGTTGAGATTTGCATTGATGGTGAAAATCATTTTCAAGGCAATAAATATATATTCTTACAAATGTTGCAACATGCTTGTGAAAAAATTGATAAAGATAAATGCACAAGAAAACAGATAGCACTAGTATCTGCAATTAGGACAAGATCTCTAGCAATTACCATTTACGGCTTTTATGCAGCTTCTTTTCATTTTTTTAACAATTGACACTCAACCTTGTAACTAGTTACCATATATGAAAGTTTGCTCTCTAGGTGTATATTCCCTAGAAGAATCATCATATGATTAAGAAGTGGAGAAAGCTGACCTGTATTATGGTCTCTGCTGTCCAGGGTACAGTCCACTGTTTCCCAGTTGCCCCCAGCACTACATCTGCAGCCTGAAACATAGCAAAGTAATCTTCAGTCAAAAGAACAATATGTTACTTACTTTAAAAACGAGATGAAAATACAGCTGCTCAAATTGGAAGTCAGAAGCTATAGTAAATAATTTTCCGAGGAGGATTCATTTAATGAGAAATTAGACTCGTTTCTCTTTTTCATTTGATGAATTGATATTATGGCAAATTGTAGCATCAATGAAAGAAATCCATTAAAATGTGGCATTGCACTGAAGCTCAATCCAATCCCTTATGATTTCAGATCAGCTAACTATATCAATGCTCTATAATACATCTGCTGAGTTTTGCTCAGAAGTCCAGAATACACAAAAAAAAGATGATGTTGGCCCACAGAGTTTGCTCACAGACTTGAAGTATTGAAGAAAGCAGTAGATTATGAGTGGTTTTAGCACCATCTTTTGAGTAAAAAATGCCAACTTCCCCAAGATCATATTAGACATTTAGCAACATATTAGCACAAATAATACTTAATCAACTAGTTCATATCTCCTAAATCACCACAAGAAGAAACCAACAACTACCAGCAAGATCTTCAAAGGTTACATTTCTAACAAGCAGAATAAGTATATCTGAATGCTGCAGGACTTGCACTTTTATGGTAAATGTGAATCCTCTAGAACAACCAATTTAAGTTGTAGAGCCATTTTACAGGTCTAAAGTGGGCATTTGTTATCTCATGTGGACCTAAAACCATGACATACCAGAACATACGCTTACAACACCTCCATCAAAAACTAGAATTAGGAACTACATGGTATGAAAAAAACAGACCAACATTCACCAAAACTGTAACTGTAAAATTAACATCATACAGAAGTTTAAGCTCCTCACTGAGACTATCCTCACAGGAATAGTTGTTCAAAAATCAATTCTTTCACATATAACATGCACCACCACACATGGAACTCAAATTCCATAACTAAACACCAAATAGAACAATAACTTTAGAAATATACCTCTCGAAGAGTTGATAACCAATCCCTTTTAACATCAGTTGAATTATTATTATCAAGTTCGGGCTGCTTCACCAGTTTCTCAGGTAAACAATGTTCAACACCATCAGACTTAGGATTTAATGGAGAAAAATCCTGATGCCTAAAACATGAAATTTTCCATTTCTGCAAAAACAATTCACCAACAACTTAAATAAAAAAAAAACCCAATTAACAAACAAATTCACAACCTTTACTTACACACACACATACAATCAATAATTATGTTACTATGCTTTACAATCACAAACAGCTCCAAAATTTCTAAAGTTGTTACATTTACAGCATCATCCAATAAAACAACGAAAACCCAAATTTCAATTCTCTGAAACAACATAGAAAAAACAGAAATTGAAGCAATACTTACACTCTTTGATAACTTGGAATTGGGTTCAAAGATCCGAGGATTACGGGTCAAAAGAGGAGATTTTGGAGGTCGATTAATAACCCTAAGCCTAGAAACGGAAGGGAAGAGAATTGGGGAGCGTTGGGATAGAGATTGAGAGCAAAAAGAGCTCAACATTGGGACCAATTAATTATTTACATCACAAGAAAGTGTGTTGATATTGTTTTTGTTCCCAATTTAATTCAATTAGGAGTTGCAGAAAAACCCTAATTCAACGAAGGCAGCTGCGAGAGAAAGAGAGAAATTAGAAGAATAATAATTGGGAATAGAATTGAATGAGAAGAAGTATTAATGGAAGTGAAGTTAACCTAGAAGATGGGGAATTTGAAATGTGGTTGTCGATAATTTGTTTTCAGGAAAGGTGGATGTTTGGAAACGTGGAATTCATGCATCTCTTATTCTTGATTTTTTTTTTTTTTAATTCACTGAAATTTTAATTAATTTAATTTGATTGGAAAAAAATTATAAAAATATTAAAATTTTTTTAAGCATACAGCAAAAATGAATTGGGAACGAAAAATTATATTAAACAATAATTTCAATAATTTTTAATAATTTTTATTTTTAATAATTTTTTTAATAAATTATAGTTAACCGAAAATTTGATTTTCAATGATTTTTATTTTTATTTTTTTTTTAACAATAACTTTTAAAAAGTATTTGTCATATTTGATTTGGATGTTAAAAAATATAGATTATAAAAATTAAATAATATATTAGTCTATTTGAATTCATTCTTATATTAAAATATAATTTTTGTTTCTTCAATTATTTTTTTTTGACAATGTTTCTTCAATTATTATATCAATAATGTAGTGTTTTATTATTTATATTGCCAAGCATAATGTAAGTTCCATTGCATTATGCATTATGCCAAGCAATTCATATTGCATAAAAAACAAAAATCAATAAAAATCTAATATGGTATTATGATTAAAAATTTATTAAAAATAAAAAGAAATATCTTTTCTTTTGTGGAAATTAAAAAAAAAAATCTTGGTCTAGTAGTAAGGTTAGATAATTTCATTAGGGGTTACCATAGTCTAAGTATCTCCTAAGTCCTAATTAACATAAGAAAGAAAGAAAAAAAGAAACATGTTGCACGTGAAAAATCAAAATCATGACTTTAAAAACATAAGAGTTAAAAGAAAAAATAAAACATTTTCTTATAGTGTAATCAAGCTAATTATAAAAATGAAAAATAGTTGCTTGTTCATCTTACTTAATGGATTGTTTCAAGGAAAGGAAAAAAAAATGTCTGCCATTGATACATTTTGACTACAGTCCACAGAGGAAGAGGAGTTTCAGCTTTAAAATGTTTGGAAGTATGTAACCTTTTCTTCGGGTTCTTGAGAAGTCCAAGACTTCTTTGGCCTTAAGCCACAATCCACCCTTTAAATGTCCACACATCATTCAATTGAAAACACATTTGAAAATAAACAACTCATTATTTCACTATAAGACAGGATTAAGACATCTCACAAATTCAAGTCCGTTAATAAAAATATTAAATAATCTAAATATTGATGGTCTGTGCATATATAATTACTATGAAGGAATGAGTTTCAATCGTTAAATAAAGATGAGGATATGTTTTCTGTGGGGATTGGCATGTGTGGCTTCCCTGATTAACATGCTATACAAAGTTCTCTTTTTTAGTAGTAGCATCTAGTGTCAACCATTAACTTCCAATGGTATTAATGTTTTGTCTGAAAATGAGTTCCAAGTTGCCATGATAAATGCTAGTAGTTTGTGTATAAACAGATAGCAGTAGTTTGTGCATAAACAATTTCATCATACAGATGCATTATTCCCCCAGAAGCCATGAAGGAGGAACAAGCAAAAATTTTGATCTTTAATACATATACAAAACTACTCAAACAAGAACATGTAAAAATTATACAAACAAACACATGAAAGAATAATTGAAAGACCTACAAAATTCCTGGGCAAATATAATAGCTACATACTCTTCTGCTAGTGCTATTACTGCAATAAAATGAAATATATATGAAACACCAATCACTAGAAGAAACTGCTTATGTGGTTTTGTTATGACTCTGAAGTATTTGGCAAGCAGCTGCAACTTTGTCCCCCCTCCATTGACAAGGCCGAGCATATCCAAAATGCAGGACAACTATTGTGGAGTAATTGTGTAACTTTCCATAAGGAAATTCGATGCAACTTCTGCAGCCAGAGGACACATCCTAGGAAGATATATCTGCAGACAATCTTCTATAAGGAGTAGTTCATGCCCACCTCAATTAAGGAAATCTGAGGAATATCCAACATGACAGAAGGAGCACGGCAGTTTTTACGCAAGAAAGAGTAGAAGATATTTATCAAAATCCTCTTGAAGAATGGTGAATTCCATTTTGCCTTAATATGGGAGTGACCTATTACATATGCAACTCCAGCGAGCTTAGCTTCCAGAAGCATTAACAGCTCGTCCTTCACTTGTGAATCCTGGTCTTTCGTATCTGAAAGTTTTAACTGGATTCGCCGCCTATTCCTGAGTTGGGGTGACTCCCATTCATACATGGATTGTAACTTCTGCAGTGCAGTGGACCTACTGCTACTTAAAGTTGCCGCAAAGCTTGAACTGCTGCTTTCTCCATTACCATCAGATTCTGAAATTATGAATCTTTTCCCAAATTTTTCTGATGTCCTCACAACTGCCATCCGACCATCAACAGAACCATCAACACTCCTAGATCCTTCAGCTTCCAGTTGAATGAACTCTGCTATGCTCATGACAAGTGCATTCTCAGCATCATATTCAGTTTCTTTTTCTTGGACATCTTTGTAACCATTTCGAATGATGCAGCGATACATCCTGTAAGATTTGGGGCCAATCCGACCTATAAGATACCGTTCCTTTTGGGGCACATAAGGAACAGGAACGACCTTAGCACAGACAAAGACAATGACCTGGTAGAATGCTGGTAAGTCGGTTAAGAAACGGGAAAATGTAGCTGGAATACCACTTGCTAACTCAGTGTAGATAAGGCCAATTCCAGGAATCCTTACGATACCGAGATCAGAACCCAAAGTGAGAATCCATTTCAACTGTACTTTGTTATGGAGGTCATAGAAATACTTCTTCTTGCTACCATAATGCCAAACAAACATAACAAATGTAGAGATTGCAGAAAGCAGAAGAGGAACCCATCCACCCTTGGGAATTCTCATAATAGAAGATGAGAGGAAGATGATCTCTATTATTCCAAAGAATAAGAAGCATAAAAGGGCAGTGACACTCTTATGCCACACAAAGTTGATAACCAATGACATCAAACACGTAGTCACAAGTATCAACGACATGAATGCAATCCCTGAAATAAAAAATTTCAACATTAGCTTTTCTAAGGAAGCATCAGAAAAAAATACGATACTCCACCAATGAAATGGTCCCTGTTTAATTTAAAAATATAAACTTGTATTTCCTGATGCAAACATCAAGACATCAGGGTTTGGGTGGATTGCAGGAGTAGATCATGTTTACAGACTAGTAGTAGTAACAATCAGAGCATTGCCCATGCAGACATGCGTCCATATCAGGTGCAGTAGCTTATATTAAGACTTAGCAGTTTAACGCATCATTCTCATAACATGCTGAAGATAGACCAAGTTGAATCACTTGCAGTGACTATTACTCAGATAGTCCAATGCAAAGTATATGTCATACAGATGAATGTAGCTCCAATGTAATTTTCCAACTCCTCTAGCGCGATAGCACCAAGCATGATGCAGACAGATGTAGAGAAATGGAAAGTGCAGTATGCTTTCAGATAAGGAAAAACAAAACGAAAACAGAAAATGTTTCTTTAAATTATAATAAGATGACAGTACAAAGATGCATCAGTGAAGGAACATGACTTGGTATATGTATAATTAAATATTTAAAAATTTGTCAAGAAGAAAACACTAACCATAAGCGTTTCCCATACGATCAATATCTTGAAAGCCAACTGTGACAGCCAGACAGAGAATCATGAGGATCCAATTTATCTCTGGGATATATATCTGACGATCAAGCCAGTATGGTTTGTGTACAATCTTGATGCGAGGGAAACATCTGTATGCTTGGCATTGTTTGGCAATTGAAAATGTTGCACAGATTACAGCTTGGCTGGCAACAATTGTAGCTAAAATTGCCATTGTAAGAACTGGCCAGAGTAATGAATCTACAACCATTGATAAAATCTTCCATTAAGCAACCACAACAACAATTGTAATGACAATAAAAATTGTTCTCACCATCATGCCTCAAAATATAAAGCCCAAAAATGACTTATAAGTTATAATTGAATTTTTCTTTATCAAGGATCTAGCAACATCAAACTAGAAGTGAATCAACATTCTAAATAAGTAAAATTACACAAGGAAGGCGCATTGGTGAACAAGTTCATATCAATTCTGTAATAAGCACTGCTAGCCATCTGAATCTGAAATCTGTTGTGAATAAATTTAAATATGTTTTGCAAGAACTCCTTTAAAAGAACTAAGACATAGGTACATAGAAAAATTAGCACATGTGAATATGGAAAAACTCGAGGAATTATAGTAAAGTATAGCTTGATGGTTGAAAATTTACCTGGAATTGAAGAATAGAAACTCATAGATACTGTAGAAGGATTTTTAGAAAGAAATGCTGTCTGCCCCATGTATTGCAGCACTAAACATGGGTAAACAACGAAAGAAAAAGCAATCTGCAAATAGCAACAAGTTCCAGTTGTTCTATCTGATGCAAGTTTGTGCGCCAAAAAGTAGAAAGCAAATAGTTAAAGAATGGCAAGGCCAAATGAAGTTGCAATATAAATTCTAAGCAATGTATTTGCTCTATAAGAAAATTGAGGAACAATAAGCCCAAGTCAAAATACAAGAGACTGTTAGTATTATACATATGATCAATGTTTAATTTCTGGCTGTGATGGCCTCTCTGAATATCAAAAAGCTGATAGTTTCAGGTGAATTGACGGTAAATAAAATTTAACATCATGGTTCATGTCTGGGTTCTAGTTTTACAGTCTGATAACAGAAGCATCATCTGTTACTATTGGAGAAGGAAAGTACCAAGTAGATGATTAGTTGGAAGGTCAAAGTTACAAGTATTGAAGCTGAAGAATGTGAAATCTTGTGAGAAATATAGCTTCAACATCCATGGAAAATAAAACCAAGAAACACGAAAATTTATTGAAGATGTATGTGGTCAGTTTATATCATCAAAAACCATGATTAGTCAAGTTCTTTCATGTGTTCAACAAAATCACCCTTAGATTCAGCGTGAACCCAAAATTGCACTTACCCTCACTGATGAAGCTGTGAACTGGCCAAGTTCTGCATACATAACTTCTGTTCCTGTAGTTAATAGAACATATTAAATGATTTGACAATGACAAAGCTTACTAAATAAAGTACATTTGAATTCCGTATTACCAGTAATACATAAAAGCATCCCTCCAAGAGAAACCCAACCATCCTTTCCCATGTCTCTAAAGAACTTGTATATATAATACGGAGAAAAAGCCTTGTATACTTTAGTATTCCAATGAATGATATTATAGGCTCCAATGATGGCAACTAATAGTAACCATAGAATCACAATAGGAGCAAACATGAAGGCAACCCTGTGTGTGCCTTGATATTGCAAAACAAAAAGGCCAATCAATACAAGGCATGCCATGAGAACCACCAATCCTGTGAGCATACGTAACAGTTAGCAATTTGAGTCCTACACATTCATTTAAGATGGGACGTTTACAGATGTAAGAAGCAGAAAATTCATGCTTTCATATTTTCTAGCTTTTGCTAAAATAATCTAACATAACAAAGTTCCATCAAGCTTCCCTATCTGCCTTTCTTACTGTTAAGGCACAGAATGTAAATAACTGAACCATAGGTTCAACCGAAATTATATAAATTGACATTCACACATAAAATCAATAAGATAGACCCAATACCATGCTAAAGCATCCAACTCAAAACTCAAATTAATAGGTGGAGATGCCCATAAATATCATTTAACCCATATCATTTTCTGTATCTGATGGATATATGATTATTTCTTCAACTTTTAGTACCTTTCAGTTGCAAGATCTCACCATTACAAACACCAATCTAGAAAGACAACAACATATGGCCCCTCAAACTTGGCATAAGAAAGTAGATTGTAATAAAGATGGGTTGTTGTCATTTCTTGTTTCAATTTACCTCTCAATTTTTAGGAGTTACTCACCATGATGCCAATTGTTGGCCTGAGCTTGCAGACCCTCGATGGATGAAAGTACTAAAAAAATAGATATGTATCAGCAAAGAAATAAAAAAGAGGTAAATCGTCGCCAATCAAAATTGATGTGGACATGCAAGTAATGCATCAATGACTTACCAGATATCGCAGGTGTGAGAACACCTATGGTAATTACCATGCTAGCACCAAGCAAGACAAAAAGAAGCAAAGCTGTTCTCGTTTTCTTGCGTCTCTCAACAAATTTCTTCGGTTGAGATGAAGGCACATTTCTATTGGAGTGACCTCCACTATGATATGCAGAAAGCTCCTCATCTGCTGCTTGTTGGTTAGGAAGCAAACAAAATTTTGCATGCCTGCAAAGAAGTGAATACAGGGCAAAAATTCCTCCTGCAAATAACTCAATGGTATGACCACATATCCATACAAAACAACCCCAAAAGAATTAGGTGCATAAATATCCAACACACATATCAGCAATTACCTTCGCCATTATCATCCACACACAACATCAATACAACATATTTAAACAAAGAAAAAAAAGTTAAAGTCCAAAAAATCAATGAAAAAGCTCCAAAAACTGTGTCCTCAGATTGATAATGGTGCATCCCTCCAGAAAACATAGTCCTAAAAACATACAGAGGGGAAGTGCTCAAGTCACCGAACACCATCCCAAAACTCTGATATGCTAATAAAAGAACATGTTTTCTTGGTGCTCTACTTTCGACCTGCTCAAAAAACATAAAACAAACACTAAATTCAATCAATCAAAACTCGTCTCAAAGTCTAAAATAACAATGCTTGCTGAAGTTAATCAGCAAAAAGACAAGCCTTTTAACACTAATCATGATCATGTAATACACACAAAATTAACCTGATTGATAAAATCCAAGCAACGCAACATGTTCTGTCTAAGCTACTAACAATTCCATATCTGTAATTAGCAATCACCGTTGAAATTACATAAGAAGAAGTCAAAATCCAAGAAATGTGACTAAATGGGATCATCCAAATTGGAAAAAAATTGGGCTTTTTCTGTTCAATGATTAGAAATGAAAATCAAAAGGTAAAGTTGTTATCTTTGTATAGAATTGAAGAGAGCAATACACATACCATGGCTTTTATCTCTGCGTATAAGCGATTTTGTTTGGAAAAGTTGAAATTAGAGAAAAGGGTATCGAAAAATTCTGATCTTTAATTGTTTGCTATAAGAAGGGGTTGAAATTTGTAAGCTGTGGAATTGAATCTATGCACCTCAGTTGTAACGAACTGACCCAAATCTGGCGCGTGTTCTGTTAGTAGGTGTCTTTGGTCTGAAGTGGGGTCTACAAAAGTAGGACCTCGCGCGGTCTTTCCTTACATTACAACGGATGTTGCGGCTCATGTTTTTACTTTTAAAAATCAACGGTAAAGCGCTTTTCTTTTTTTTTTTTTTTTTTTAACTCACTATAGGAAACTACTTGTATTTTTATTTTTAAAACAGGTTAGAAATGAATTTATTTACATTTTCTGAAATTAAGTGACTTTAGTGTCATATAAGTAATGTAGATTGTATTTTAATATAAATGAAATAGTTTATCGAGTTTAAGAAAGCTATAGTAGCACCAAGCTCCACCCTCAATCTGAGTTGCATGCTGCTTAGATTGATGCCATGTAACTAAAGCAAATTAGATACAAGCAAAATGGAACACAAAGTAGCGTAAAGGCAGTGTAAACTGTATAACAAAGTAGTCAAGATAAAAGAAAAAAAAATGGCTGTAAATATAATGCATTACAGTTTCTGATGCACATTCAATTCACACAGAGTAGAAAGGTAAAGAAATCTGCCAACTAATGGGTTGAAATTCTCCAAAAATATGATGCCACTCAAGCCTATTTCTCTGTGCAAAAGGCAAGGATGGCAAACCACAAGAGACTCACAAAACAGCTATTGTTGTGCGACCCAAGGAGGCTAATTTGAGGCCATCTCAATCACAATACGACATGAGAAAATTTGAGAAATGTGTTGATTCAACGAATATATCAAGCAGCATGCAAAACTTGTGAGGTTTATTTCCGTCGTCTGTTGGTGACCAACTCTGGATTGCCTTTTCTCATCATGGCTACAAACTCATCATAGTTAATTCCTCCATCCTGCAAAAACAAGAAAATCCACGAATAAGTGATACGTTGTTGTAAACTCGTGTTCCATAGATACAAACAAATCTTAGCAAAAAGAAAATTTTAAATGAAGCTTAATGAAAAATCATAAGAAGAAAAGCCAAACTTTAGAACCATACATGATCAGTGTCAACCTCTGCAATGATTTCTTTAATTGTTTTTGCATCACCCATGTTATATTGCTTAAGGGCATGTTCCAACTCTTCCATTGTGATGTACCTAAAATGACAAATAAGAAATGATCGAGTTCACATAAAAAAGAAGAGGCTAAATATTCCCAGTGGTAAAATGATGGTAAGTAATACCCGCTCTTGTCCTTGTCAAAGTATTCAAAAGCCTTGAATAAGTGGTCCTCCCTTTCCATTCTATTCATGTGCATGGTAGCTGTTATAAACTCAATGTAATCAATTGTTCCATTTCCATCCACATCAGCCTGAAAAGAAAGTGAAATACATTATTTTTTTATTGAACCAAATGTGTCAATTTGATATGTGATCCGAAATGCCAGAAAACCAAAGAAGAAAAACAACAGATTAGATAGAGACAGCAAAGAGAAGAAAGGCAAAAACCATATTGATAAATAATTAAATGCACAAAGAACACTGTAAGGTACAAATGCGTTTTTAGACAAATCAACACTTTAGTATAAAGTAATAGGGAATGATGATTTCTTTTTCCTAAGAGGATGAACATTAAGGTCTTCTCTACACAGTTGTAGACTGAAAGCACCACTAAGTTCAAGCATTAGAAATTAAAAGATCAGAGTTGTTACCGCTTCCATTAATTGCTTTACTTCAGATTCTGAAAGCTTGGTACCCAGTTTTGGAAGACCCGCTTTCAACTCTTCATAAGTGATTGTTCCACTGTTATCTGTGTCCATGGATTTGAACATTTCCTTCAAACCCATAATTTCTTCCTCGGAAAGATTCTCTGCAATTACCTGGAAGGAAAGACGGATGCTGTTACTAACTTACTATATTAGGCTTGAATATTGGATTATAACAATAATGATACCATCATTGCCTGAGAAGAAAGTATGAAAAGATTTTTTGTAGCTTTCTTTGAGATTGTCAGTTTTCATTACTACTATAACAATAAATGTGTAAGTATTCTATCTTGCCACCTTAAGACCCAACAGGTTAGTACTCTCTTAATCCATCAGGGTTCAATTTGCTATAAATTTGTGATGGTTTCTTTCAATTAAATGTTTTTAGGTTTTTTTTTATTTTTTAAGTCGAAAACATCTCATCCTACATTGTCTTTTCTACTTCAATAGATCTTATAATTAAAGCAGGATAACAATAAGAAAATAAAGCTTACCTTTAGAGCTACTTTTTTAAGTTTGTTCATTGCTCTGAATTGTTTCATTCTAGTTAGCACAGCAATATTAAGAGGCTTGTCAGATGCATCACCATCTACTCTCATCCATGGATGATCTGCAATAAATATTCAGTCTCGTCAAGCAAAAAATCTTCATTTATAGAAGTTAAGAAGGAACTTTAAACAAATATATTTTGCATCATTGTCATATGCCGAACTCCATCAATCCAAGAAGCTAAACAAATGTCCACCAACCAAGTTTGAACTAGACACAAGTCAACATACTTGGTTGAAAACATGGATATGTAATGCATGGGATGGCTTGATCACAAGGATATAAGCTATATGTTGAATGCCAGTGCGCAGCATAAAGCATCATGCAATCACTCCAACATATGTTCCCAAACACATCAGTCGCAAATGTGTTCAGCTATTATATTTGTTTTCCCTTTTTCTGGGGGTAGAAAAGGAAGAAATCAAATGTTTCACTGCAGGATTAGAATGTTGCCATTCAGCACTCTTATCTATTAACTAAGCTGTAGACAGTCTTTCCAACATGAAACTTACTTAGAACTTCAGCTGCTGAAAGTCGGTCCTTGGGATCAGCTCTTAGCATCTTCTTCACGAGATCCTTTGCGCTGCTAGATATGGAAGGCCATGGGTCAGAGGAGAAATCGATATGTCCTCGGAGAACAGAATCAAAGATAGCCTGTTCAGTCTCTGCATATCCATGAGGAGACTGACATCATGAAGGAGAAAAAGTAACATCAAGTAAAGGATAAGTGGCATGACAACAAGGCCACCTCCAATTTGTAAGCTGCCAATTACTTAGTTGACAGTGCACCAAGAAAAGGAGCATAAATATTAACTCTTATCATATAAGTTTTAATTACGATCAGCAATAATTAAGTTCAGTCCAATATCTACCTCAGAAAAGGTCAGGACTTTAGCCATAACGTTGGCAACGACATCAATGACGTTTCAAATGTTATTAATCCTCAATTAAGTGGCAAAAGCCTTACCTCCCCAGTAGGGCGGGACCCCACTTAGAAGAATATAAAGTATGACCCCAGCACTCCAAATGTCAATCTCAGCTCCATAATTCCGACGCAATACTTCAGGAGCTACATAATATGCACTTCCAACAAGGTCCTTAAATACATCACCTGCAATCACACATAGAATGTAGAGTTCAAGCCCATCCCTAGAAAGCATCACAACTATAAGTAAATAGAAAAATATTTTATGGTGATGAAAAGAAAAAATGCTTTCAAGTAAAAAAAAAAACAATGATTCTGAAAAATTTATTCAAAATTATGCCATTGCGATAAGCCTAATAATCATCATTCAGATATATGACTTGCTGACTTAAAAAATTGTCTAAGCTTTCCATTCTTAAAGATATTCAAGGATTTAGAGCACCAACACTGATTTATCAGTTAATTGATCAAGGAAATTTAATTCATACTGTTCAAGTTAAGGAAACCACAGCCAAAATAAGTCTCTCCTAGCAACATGCTATCCAGACTCCACATGGTCATACAAGCATGTTGGTGATTAAAACATAAGGTCTGAAGACATGTTGCCATTATCCACCATCATCAACACTGAAGAGGGAATGGAAAACGTAACACAATGAATAGACTTTATATGATAGCATCTGTACAAGTGAACAAGATGAAATTTGTTCAAAGAATCAGAACGTATTACTAGCATCATAAATGACAATTGCATACTCGGAAGAAAATCACGAAGAACAGGCAAATGCATTGAGATGGCCAAGTAAAAATCTCTTTTTTAACTTCTTATAGCGAGAACAAAACAATCTTTACAGTTAGTTCCTATCTTAAATTTCACGAACCACACAATCACATTGCTTTACTGACACATTAGAGTAGATGCAGTCTATCAAAAATTCAACTAAACCAATCACTTATTTCCATTTCAGCTGTGTCCTATGCACACATTGTTCTTGGCTTTCTCAATCTGAAACAGCACTCAATCCTAAACTCAGCATTCAAACAGTTTTTCCACAAACAATCACCAAAGCATCAGTACTCATCACAAAAAACAAATCTACCTGGCTTAAAGAACACAGAGAGTCCAAAATCCGTAGCTTTCAAAGGAGAATTCTCATCAGTACTCAAGAAAAGAAAATTCTCAGGCTTCAAATCTCTATGTAAAACTCCCATAGAATGACAATCATGAACAACAGTAACAATCTGCCTGCACAGATTAGCTGCTGCCCTCTCCGAATAATGCCCTTTCGCTATAATCCGATCAAACAACTCCCCTCCTGCACATAATTCCATCACTAAATTCACTGAATGCCTATCTTCATATGCTCCCTTTAGCTCTACAATGTTCCTATTGCAACCACACAAAAATACACCACAGATTAAAAAAAAAGTTCACATTTTCCTTCAAATTTCAAGAAAACAAATACATCACATAAAACAAAGTTCACATC
This sequence comes from Macaranga tanarius, assembly GCA_949673435.1. Lineage (NCBI taxonomy): Eukaryota > Viridiplantae > Streptophyta > Magnoliopsida > Malpighiales > Euphorbiaceae > Macaranga > Macaranga tanarius. The sequence goes on from CATIWO010462296.1 coordinate 28,321, forward strand.
TTTACTTCAAATTTCAAGAAAACAGCATCCCCAATTGCGGCATTTACCTGTGGCCTGTAAGATGATGCATGATCTGTACTTCACGGCGAACATCCTCGATATCGTCACGATTGATAAGCTTTCTAGTGGCAATGGATTTGCAAGCAAACTGCTCTTTAGTTTCTTTATGGGTTACTAAATAGGTAACACCAAACTGACCTCGACCCAGTTCGCGACCGAATGTGTAGATGCTTCTGACGTCCTCCATGGGCCGGCCAAGAACTCGGCCGACGGCCGCCGGAGGGCGGCTGTTGGAGGTGGGTTGTAATGAATGCGGAGGTGGAGGGCGAGGTGGGGGAGAGGCGTTCGGAGGGTAGACGGTGATGCCGGTTGGAGGAGGAGGTTGGTCGCCGCCGCGGCGGGTCAAGGCGGACGGGAGGTTGCTGCTGCAGTTGCCCATTTGAGGTTTGGGTCAAAGATGAAGTCAGAGGAGAGAGAGTAATGTATTAAGATTGTAGGATGAGAATATGAGATACTTGCGGAGTCTTGTCTTAAAGAAAGAGAGAGGAATTTACTAAAGTAGACTTGGTGGGTGAATGTTGTTGTGTGAGAGGTAACATAGCAATTTGTGTGTTGACTCAGTTGGCCGTCTATATATATATATATATATATATATATATATATATATATATATATATATAATATATTTTTTGGACAGATACCGGACTAATATCATTGAAACGGAAAAAGAACAATTAACTGTTAGTGTTAAAAGTTAGTATATTTTAAAAATTATTTTTATGAATCACCATTATAAAGTGAGATTTTATATATCTAGTGTATGAGAAAAGAATTGAACATAAGACTTTTTTCTTTAAAGAGTAAAAACTCTTACTACTTGAATTAGACTTTAAGTGTAGCTCACCGTCTAGTCGAGACCTTACGTCGTGTAGAAGATTGAATTGACTCAGTATTAATTGGTGTCTTAACTTAATATGCTTGGCCAATGACAATTCTCAATTTTTTTTGTTTTAACAACTATGACAATATGACCATTCTCCATTTTCTAGTAGTACAAATTTCATGTTCCATCATTTTCATTTTTGACAAATTTTTTCTTTTAATCATAAGACAATTTGCCCAACAAATTGATCATTTTCAACACCTAAACAACCAAATTAATTAGTATTAAATATCTTCAATTTTACATCTAATAATAATAATAATGTGAATTTTATATACTGATTAATTATATTTTTTTAAAACATTATCACTTGTTAGCATTTTATAGGATTACAATTGTTTTTGTTGTTAGTGTTAAAGAAGGAAGAGGCATCTAATCTTAACTATGAGTTTGAGACACCACAAATGTGAATCCCACCTATAGGAGCAACCAAAAATTTTATCATTGGTGTTGTCACTTATCAAATAGGTGCCTCAGCTTTGATCAACTGGTCTGGACCTCATCGACTTACTGATTAATTATGATGATAAAATAATATAAATATTTTAACCATTATAAATTAAGAAGATGAAAAAGAAAGTTATTGGCTAATTTTTTGAAATTTTTTTATTTTCCGGTATAAAGAAAAGGCAAAGAATTAAAGATTAAAATTTCATTTAAATTTTGAGAT
>CATIWO010462303.1:0-12186 GCA_949673435.1 Macaranga tanarius
AATTTAATTATAGGGAAACATTATATTTATATTATGTATTAAATTATTATATATAAAAGAAAAAAAGAAAGAAGAATTCGATTATATTAATAATAAAATTTAATAGTATAATAAAACTTAATAAAGATGAGTGTGAATGGATGATGTTTTTGGTCCCACCTGCACAAGTGAAAAAAAAAAAAATCAAACTAACCATGTATGGGTTAAAATGAGAAACAAAGGTTATAATCCTAGCCCCCTTTTCTTTGAAGCCGCCGCCTCCTCTCCATCTCTTCATCTCCTCTGTTCATCACTTTCATTCTCCGCCGTTCGATGAGATTACTTTCAATGAACTCATTCACTCCGAAACTCACTTCTCTCCTTCCTCCGATTATCTCCTCCGCCTCCGCCACTGCTCCGTCGACGTTGCCGCTCGTCAAGACTCCGTCAACTGGATCCTCAAGGTCTGCTTCTATAAATATGTATATAAATAAAATAAAAATTCATGATGCTGGTGCTTGTTAAATGTGCATGCTATCTTCTGTGGTAATTTTTTTTCCCCAAAATTATTCTTTGAGATTATAATTGTAAGTTTTATCGTCTTTTATGCTGCAATTATATAGTAGTTTTGATTAAATTACTACCATTTTCTTTCAAATTTGCAAAGCTGAAAGGATTGGATTTGATGATGATTTATTATATCAGTTATTAAAATCTTTACTCGATTGTTGTTAGTATTCTTGGTTAACATCTATATCAATTGATTTCTGTACAATTTTGTGTGCTTGAGTTTGTTTGGATGTCTACCAACGAGCCCAAGCCTGAGCTAAGCTCGAATTTGGCTCGAGCTTGAGCTGACTTTCTTTAGGCCGAGCCGAGCTCGAGCTTTTCAAAGCTAAGCTCGGCTCGATTACAGCCCATATCCAGTCTTTGGGTAAAAATTGAGGGTCCAATTTGGACCTTTGGCCTAAAAAAATCAATATTGATAGATATTATCATAAGACTAATTAAAAAAAAAATAAAAAATTTCTATGCAAAAAAATAGTGTAAGTCTCTAAAGTATGTAAAATATTTTTACTATTTTATTTTAGGGATTAATAACAGACGAAAAAAAGGTTTCTGTATCTCTATTAAATTTATAATTTAATTTAATTTTTTCTTAGTAAAAATAGTCATGCAAACCAATTATTTACCAAATAAAATATCTAATCATCCATACATGTTAGTTAGTTGTAGGCAGAGTTCAATAAAAATGAATTGAAGTAAACATAATATATCACTACTTTCTTAATCCCTCAAGAGTCAAGAGGGTCATTATAAAATATAAAATTGAGGTCATTCATCTTCCAAAACTCTAAATTACTCATGATGCTTGAAAAAAATAAATAAAAGGCTAATAAGATTAATAATATTATTTACCTTATTAATTTGAAATAATACAAATAAGATTACTTACAAAAATAATAATTAATAAGTTGTTAAATATAATAATAACAATGTATTTTAATTAATAAAAATGATCTAACTTTTGTTATTTGTTGTTTGTAAAGTTGTTATTTAATTTAATCAAAACGACATAGTTTTGGGTAAAACTACGTTATCTTGGTTATCTATAATATATGTTTATATATATTAATATACTATCAAATAATAATTATAATAATATTATTTAACTCATTAATTTGATAATGATAATAATTTTTTTATTTTTCATATTTTAAATTTAAATTGTGTTGTAATAGATATTCCACATTCTTATTTGTTAATTGAATTATTTGAAACTATGTAATGTGAATTTTATTATTTTTAGATTTAAGTTCAAATTGTAGCATAATAAATATTTGAATAATAATAATAATAATAATAGTAGTATTAATAATTTATTTTTTATATCTTAAACACAAAACATATTAATTTTTATCACATATTATTATCCATATGTTACTTAATATATATTACTTGATAATATAATGAAAACTATATAATTAATTTCACTACTATATATATATGTTTTTTGGTTTTTTAAAAATATCTAATACAATACCAAATTAGTTAAAAATCTTGGTTTGGTACTGTTCAGGGTCATAATTATTCGGTTCAATATATATATATATATCGGTGCTATATTCGGTTTTTGATTTTTTAAAAATGTCCAATACCATACCAAATTAGTTAAAAATCTTGATTTTGTACTGTTTGGGGTCATAATTATTCGGTCCGATATAGTTTTTATATTTTTATTTCAAAATTTCGGTTCAGTTCGGTATTTTTTCCATTCATTGCTCAGCCCTACTTGATATCATTGAAATTTAAAACAAGAAAAGAAAACTATGAGCCGGGCTTTAAGAGTTGAGCCGTGCGGGTCACGGGCTTGAACTCATTTCATATGCTTTTGGAGGATTCTGCAATTTTTGCGTTGATCTGTACGTTATATGTTTTATTTTGCCCGCCTCAAATATCATCAGCACAATTTCTCTCTTTAGCTATCATTTTAATCAATAAAAAGTTTCTTTATTTTTCTTATCCAGTGATTGAGTTCTTGTTGTGTTAATCTTTAAGAAATCATGGCGCATACCACAAAGCAGCAGCAGCGATCGCATTAGCTTCTCAATTTCAAGATTCCTTCTTAAGGTAAGAACACTCATGGATCTTTAAGCTTTTTTTTTTCTTTGAATCTGAGTGGGTTTTTATCTTTATTGATTTGGTTTTGTTTTTTTATCTTGCTTTGCTTGTGTTTAGTATCATATTTGGGTTTGCTTGCTTTGCAACCAAATGGTTGCAAATTGAGCCTTAAAGAGGATCAAATAATCTGTATGAGCTTTTTTATTTAATTTTACAGTGTTATATTTGTGGAGGTTGATCTTGTGTAATTGTGTTGTTTTGATGTTATTATTATTATTATTATTATTATTATTTGTTTATTGTTGAACTGGGAGAAAATTGTTTACTATGAAAGATTTCAAATTTGGTCATTGTGGGGAGGTGGTGGTGTGGTGATAGTGGAAATGGTAATAACAGCTTTGCCTGGGTTTAAAAGCACTAATTTTTGAGGAATACTTGTGTAATGAAAGGTGTATTGATTTGGACTAAAACTATAAATAACTAGATAATGCATTCAAGGAATGTGTATTTGCCTATTGAATTATTCTAATCTAACAACAGCGGGGTGTAGGATGATGTATTTCGCTTTATAAGCTTAGATTAGGCCTTAGATACTATTTAATTGAAGAATTTCTTTTTTCCTTGTCAATGTTTGCTTAAATTTTATTAATTTGCAATGGCATTTTGCTGAAGACAAGTTTAATTGTATTTCATGTGCTGCTATCTTAATTTGGATTGCAGATCGGCAATATCATTTTCCTTTTCCGGTTCTATTGCCTCTGAGATTTCAGTAACTTGAGTACACTGAAATGCCAGAATATTTTGATGCCATAGAAGACCACTATTCTGTCAATAGTCCTCGAATAGTCCTCAGTTTTTCAAAGAGGAGGAGGGCAACTGTATCATTTCTAGACCCTGATGACAAGACTTCTGGCTTTGGAGTGTCGGGGGAGCACGGACCAAAAACTTCAGAAGTTTATGGTTTCGTAGGGTCCATTACAACTATTGTCGCTTCAGGTCAAGTTTATACTAACCTTTCCTTTTGGTATTTCAGTGTATTGAAATTTCTGCTGTTTGAGTTATTGTAAATATGACGTTGTCTTTATGAATCTTTTACGCTAATTTGATTATATCTGGTCCATCTGTTTACTTTTCGTTAAAGAATGTTTATGTGATACATTCATGGCATTAGCAAGATTATATCATTCTCTTGTTTTTTTCCAAGTATCGATTATGTGCATTATAGTCAACAAATATAATTGCATTACTGCATCAGAAAGTTATTTTCTATAGTCTACAAGGACTGTACTCAAGAATTGACTACAGGAGAATATGGCTCTATTAATTTCCTACTGATTTCTATTATTCTGTCTGAACAGTTATTTTCTTGGTATGGGCATATCTTCCTGAACCTTGGCTACATTTGATCGGCATCTATTACTATCCTAACAGGTTAGCGGGAGTGCATATTGTCTTCAGCTTCCTTTGCCATAAAAACATTGCTTTATTCAACTAAAGAACAGCGAAATAGAATTGTATCTTCAGTGTGAAGTCATTTCATGCCTGTTGCTCACCTTTTTTTAGGTACTGGGCATTGGCCATCCCAACTTATGCAATGGTAACTGTAGCATTAGCACTTCTATTTTACGTTGGCCTCAACTTTTTGTCAACCCCTCCTCCAACCTCATTGAATACAGTTTATGGTAAGGCATAGCTTGTTTATTGTGCGGGTTCTCTTTAGTTTAGTTTAATGGATGAGTGTTGGTATAACATTTGTTGTTCTGTTGTTTAACATCAATATTACTGCTCCATGTTGAATCACTATGCTGTTTTTGCAGATGAATTCAGTAGGGAACCTGCAAAAACTGTCCCCCTGTTTGAGGGAGATGATGATCTGCCTATTGAGCCCATATCTGATATTAATATCAGTAAAATGAATGAACTCATGTTTCCTGATGTAAAATAACAGATTGCTCCTTTGATTCTGTATCATTAGTGTTCATGCATTCTTTAAATTTTATAATGAATGTTAGATGTGTCGATGACGATTATTCACAAGAAAAAGAGAGTTCAAAGCAACTACTTGCATTTGATTCAGTTTGTGAATATGTACTTGCACTGTACTTGTAGATGAAATTAGAAGCTACAGTGTACAGAATCCTTCAATTATTTTGTTATTGAACATGCTAAAATCATCAAGAACTCGTAAGATCAGGAGGCTACAAGTTTATTGCATTCTTAACTCTAAGGAACAATCTAATAAACACTTTGATGAAAATTTCAAACTTCTACTTCCAGACTATATTTTGAGACTTTAAGAGTTATACCATCTAAATTGAGGCCCTATTTGAACCAATCACTGAATATGGGCATTCAGAATTTATTTTATTTTTTATTGTTAGACCTGTTCTATACCCCTACAGCTATCTGCTAACTGCTAAAAACTAATTCTTGACTGTTAAGTGTTAATCACTAACAGCCCTCAACCAAATAGGCCTAAATAGCTTTTAAGCATTCACAATTACTGTACTCTTAGTGTATGGATTGATGAAGTGAAAGCATACCATTTAACAGCATTTTCTAGAAGAAGCAGTAGCAATCAACCAATAGAGTTAGAAACCAAGAGGGGTTATAATTAAATCCACTTAATTTGTTGTGTTCCTTCCATGTTAAGTGGAATTAGCTAGAGAAAGATGTTAGATGAGCTGTTGACCCAACCTCTAAATCATTAGCTTTCAGAACAAAAATTTTCCACCATGAGCAAATCCATGACAAGCATTCCTCAACCATAGCATATCTCCTATACTATATATGTATCCATCATCTACCCACCATGTTTATTTACTTCCATTTTATGTGGGCTCATCAACTTAAACCATTTTATAAAAAACACATGTGCAGTAAAGAAACCTTGATTAATAATTACTCCTAATCTTTAATTTTTACCACCATTGCCGACTTTAATTCTTCGTAAACACATCTTTTAAATGTGGAATACATATGTGTTATAAATTTGGTTATTGGATATAATATATCAAAAATATGTAAGAATTTTTATTACTCCACCCTATAATTAGATGATATATATATATATATATATGTTACAAATTTGACTATTAAATATAATATATGAGGAGTAGACAAAACTTTTTTAATGTTAAATAATTTGAATACCCATTTAATAGTAGGGATTATTAATTAATCTAAAAAAGATACTGTAATAATAATGGTGGACATTCATTAGCATTTATCAATATAACTTTCTTCTTAATTTCTTCTTAATCATATATAAAATAAAATACTTTCTTCTTTGATGAACGTACATGGATTTTGTGCTCTTCATCATAATTTTCTTTTCAATGTTCATCATGAGTAAAATTTAGAAATATTTCCCCAACACGGTTCAAGCAAATTATTATATTGTAAGTATTTCATGATGTTTGGCTAAATGTACAACCAAGTGTCCTTAATTATATATACCTTTTAGATTGTTACACTTTCTTAAAAAATTATTTGAACATACCTTATTGAGTTGCTCATGAGGCAACGGATACAAGATTGAAATTGATGCCAATTATTTGAACATACTTTATTAAAACATAAAGAATTCTAATCAATTAAAAGAAATGGGTTCATGATGATCTTGATTTACGTACTATATATATATATATATTAATTCATGCTAAAAACTATAATAAACAAAGCTAAAATATAGTGATGTATAAAATGAAACTATGATATTATTATTAATCAAGTAAAATAAAGAATTGTCATGATGATTAATTAATATATAGATTGTAAATGATGATTAAAATATAAATATTTGTTGTCTGTTCATGGGTGCCTTTCTGATATACTTATTATGTTCCAAGCAAGTTTGCAAATTGAACTTGCAACTCATTATTAAAGAACCTAATTAAATAATGAAGAGAAATTATTATATAAAAGCAACAATAAATGCAAGTATTGGGACCTTAAGATCCAAGTTTGATGTTTGATAATACTAAAAATTAAATTATTGGCTGATTTCACGAGTAAGATTTATATTTTTCATGTCCATGCTTACAAATAAAAATTTAAATATCTTTTTATTAACACTAACAACTAATTATCGTAGTTTTTATGGAGATAAACTAGCAATGTGATATACTGTCTAAAAATAATTAACTAAGTGGATACTGGATACATAGTGTTATGGTTGTGTTCATGTCATTTCATTTTCTTTTTGGTCTTCAAAATAAAGAATAAAAGATATATTTTTTACTTTCTTTTTGTTGATGTGTTAGATGGGATCGGGTGTACTTTACCGAATACGGTTGGACCAAACCAAATTTGCTGACCAGACACCTAGTCAATTGAAAAATGGCATGAAGAGGATCAACTATCTTAGCTTAGCTTAGCTTCAAAAACTCCCTTTCCTTTGATGTCGATAACTACTTTATGTAATACACAAGAAAGCTACTTCAAGTCTCTAGTCATCGACCCATCAATTTTTTTTTTTTTTCTCTTCGTTGTTTTTTATATGTATATATTTGTACTTATATATTTAACATCTTGCTATTCAAGTATTCTTATTATTTATAGCTACCTAATCATCTAAAACGACATGGCAGCCATAGCTATGTCTTTATAAGGTTGCATTGGTCCAACATTTCTTAGTGCACCCAAAAAAATAATAATATTGCAACGCACAAATTAAAGAGATTTTGCTTTGTGTGTTAGAAACAAAGAGGTAGAGCTAAGAGGATGGAGATAGCACCATGGATTCGAGTCCTAGTTCTTGTGGCTTGCCTGTTTCCGGCATCCGTTGAGTGCATGGTTAGGCACTACAAGTTTAATGTGAGTACTTAATTTGTTTAACTATAGTTAATGGATGCATTTTTCTTTAAAGGGTTGCATCAATTATCACATAAAAAGTTCGTTAACATCATTATTTATTCAAAATGGAAATGATTCTTAAAATATACTAACGTACATTTTATTTTTCACATTCGTACTGAGCTAGCTAGACTTTTTAATAAAAACAAAATGACACGCGCGACTATATGATTATTACAAATGAAATGAATTTGGAAACTTTCATGTGCTTTCAAAAACTCATGAATCAATTAAGTTTGCAAGATTTTGAGCTTCTCCTTCAAGCTATGATCATATCTATGTATATAAGTGCAAAAAGTTTTAATAATAGCATAACTTGTTTAATCATATGTATACACAAACATATAATGATGGATTGGTAAAAGCTACTAGTTAATGCAAGAAATTTGCAATTAGCTAGCTGTCTCTTATAATGACCATTCATTGGCCTTTAACTATATAAATTTTGGTTGATCATGTGGTCTTGTCATCCTTCTCATTTTCTTCTCTAGCTGAGCAAGAGTACTCCTACTGCATGCACATGAGCAACAAGGAAACCTGTCATTTGCTGGATTCCTTTTTTTTTTTTTCCTTTGTTTCTTAATATATAACAATTTCTATGACCATTTATTATTGCTAAATAATTTTATTTTTCATGACATCATTTTCTACAAGTTTATTACGAAAAGCTTTTAAAATGACTCATGAGCAACACCCAAAAACTTTGCTTCATTTTTTGCATGACAGAACTATGGGAAATTTCTTTTAAAATTTTTGGTCAATGAAAATGAAGTTTGTACGACTTAGACATTTACGTCTATGCACGACATTAATCCGTAAGGTTATGCTATTTTCTGACATGAAAAATCTCAAACTTCGAAATTTTTCCTTGCTCTTTCAAAAGAATAAATAGAAATATGCAAAATAAAATTTAATAACCCAGATCAATATAATAAAACACGGTAATGTTTGATATCGCACCGCGCGATGTGAACAGAAACGTCATGCGACACTATATTTACGGAATTTATCTCTAAAATTTGTATGTCCCCTGTAAAATGGAGGAGTTTTTATAATTTTTTTAAAAAAATGTCATATCTCGCCGCGCGATATCACACAGCGAGATATGTATCGTTATCCAATAAAATATATATGAAAATTGTAATTAGCACTAAATTGATATAAAATAAAAAAAAATTGTAATGATCCGTATTTGGTAGATATAATATAAAATTGTAAATTGCATTATCATCTAATTAGTTTTATTAAGTATAACTACAAGTTGATAAATTGTTGAAATTTAGCTTTCATTTCACTTTTCATATATTTGGTGCAGGTGGTGTTGAAAAAATCCACAAAAATGTGTTCAACTAAGCCAATTGTTACTGTGAATGGGAAATTTCCTGGACCTACTCTTGTTGCAAGAGAAGATGACACTGTCCTTGTCAAGGTTGTAAACCATGTCAAATACAATCTTAGCATCCATTGGTGAGTCCTCTTTATATTATGAATTTACATATAATTATATAATTTATCACGATATTTATATCTTGACAACTTATTTACCATAAAATTTAATTTAATTTCAAAATACCATGCCATTGATATTATATAAATCATCCAAATTACCTAAAAATATGATTATTGAGATTGATTAACATGAGTGTTAAATTGATATGATTATAATTTTTTTTTTGGTTAAATTTTAGGCATGGAGTTAGACAACTGCGCACTGGTTGGGCAGATGGACCAGCATATATAACCCAATGCCCTATTCAGCCAGGGCAGACTTATGTATACAATTTCACCCTCACCGGCCAAAGGGGTACTCTGTGGTGGCATGCACACATCCTTTGGCTTAGAGCTACTGTCCATGGAGCTATCGTTATCTTGCCCAAACGTGGCGTTCCTTATCCATTTCCAACACCACATAAGGAAGAGATCATTATACTAAGTAAATTATTTCTTTTAATTAATTATTCTTTATTTACAAATATGATAAAAGAATTCAAACATGAGACCTCCACAGTATTCGCAAGTGAAATTATATCTAAAAATAATTAATACAATTTATATTAATTTACTGTTGGCATAACAGATTTATTTTTACGTAGTTTTAATTCAAGCCGAAAAAAAATTATGGAATTAGTTTCCTTGAAATAAAGAATGACCCTTGTACAAGAAATGTAAATTTTGAATTAATGAATAAATAATTAAATTGTTGATTTTGGACTTGTAGGTGAATGGTGGAAATCAGATGTTGAAGCTGTGATCAATGAAGCATTGAAGTCTGGTTTGGCGCCAAATGTCTCAGATGCTCACACCATCAATGGCCATCCAGGACCTGTCCCTTCTTGCCCTTCACAAGGTACAAAACACCCGCCATCGTCCTAATTACCTTTGGTATCCTGTAATCACAAAGTTTCGTAATAATTCAAATCGAGTTAGATCAACCCCATATATAAAAGAAAGACAAAACTCTCCCAACATTTAACAATATAATTCAATCATATTTTAACATTCTTGATCCATTGCAGGAGGATTCACCTTACAAGTACTTTCAGGAAAAACATACATGCTAAGGATCATCAACGCTGCACTTAATGAAGAACTATTTTTCAAGGTTGCTGGTCACCAACTTACAGTTGTAGAGGTTGATGCCACCTACGTTAAACCCTTCAAAACAGACACAATCGTTATAGCACCAGGACAAACCACCAACGTTCTTTTAACCGCAGACCGCACTTCCGGCAAGTACCTAGTTGCAGCCTCCACTTTCATGGATGCTCCTATTGCTATAGATAATGTGACCGCCACTGCCACTTTACATTACTCAGGCACCCTTTCTAGTGCCCCTACCACCCTCACCATCCCGCCTCTTAAAAACGCCACTCCGGTAGCAACAAAGTTTGGTGATGCTCTTCGTAGCCTGAACTCAAAACAGTATCCTGCTAATGTACCTTTAAAGATTGATCATTCACTTTTGTTCACTGTTGGTCTTGGTGTCAACCCTTGTGCTACTTGTGTTAATGGCAGCCGTGTTGTGGCTGATATTAATAATGTCACCTTTGTTATGCCAAAGATTGGTCTTCTTCAAGCTCATTACTTCAACATCAGTGGAGTTTTCACCGATGATTTTCCCGGTAACCCGCCAGTGGTGTACAATTATACAGGGACACAACCAACAAATTTTCAGACTATGAATGGGACAAGGCTTTATAGACTTGCTTATAACTCTACTGTGCAGCTAGTTTTGCAAGACACTGGGATGATTACTCCTGAAAATCACCCAGTTCACTTGCATGGCTTCAATTTCTTCCAAGTTGGGAGAGGAATCGGTAACTTTGATACTAAGAAAGATCCAAAGAACTTCAATCTTGTTGATCCTGTGGAGAGGAACACCATTGGAGTCCCTTCTGGTGGATGGACTGCTATTAGATTTAGAGCTGATAATCCAGGTAAAATAATTACCATCGATAATGATTTAGGGTCTGCTTTATAATAAAGGTGAAAAGTTTAAATGTCACCCCTTTTAGAAATATTTTACAACTATTACTACAATTAACATTATCTATATATTATCATATATATATATATATTAGTGAGGAGTAGGCAAGGATATACATAATCATTGACAATTATCTTCACTAGGAATTGAACCCATGATTTAAAGGTCATGAGTACTTCTACCTTCACCATTTGATCTAGGCTTCATTGGTAAACACCCTCTAACTAATATAAAAAATTATGAATGCAAGTTCTAAAATGTTACATATAGAAATTAATTGTTTTTTTTTTTAATTGTAGGGGTGTGGTTCATGCATTGCCATTTGGAAGTTCATACAACATGGGGATTGAAGATGGCATTTGTGGTAGACAATGGCAAAGGCCCTAATGAATCTGTGCTACCTCCTCCTTCTGATCTACCCAAGTGTTAGACATGTGTACAAGTTTTCATTTTAAGAAACAAAAATTTGTATGAATGTTACAGAAGAGAAAGGATGGAGAAGAGTTGAAAAGAAGCAAAATTGCCGAGTTTAGAGCTAATTAATAAGGAGTTCCTTTAAACAAACTGAAATTCAAGCTGCTCAGAGTTGAAACAAAATAAACCTGAATTTTTTTTCTTTATTTACTTTCATTTTCCTTCTTTTTTTAGTTTTTTTTTTGTTGGTTGCTTTTGCTCTATAATTTGTCTTTCTAAGGTTGTATATCTATGTAATTATGCCATATACATTCAATCAAAAGTTCCAAATGGTTTGAAACGCTTTCTGTTTATATTGGTCTTGAATTTGTTTGATAATATCAGTTACCTAATGTAATTAATGGTACAAGTGAGGTTACTCTAGAAGTGACCGCCACAGTTCAAGTCTCATTAAATGTAAATATATCATTTTTCTTTGATACTTAAAAAAATATTGGAAGCAATATCTGATGGTTCAATTAGCGAGTATTTTGAATTTTTTAAGTAGCATTTATAATTCGAATTTTATATATAGAAAAACATTTATTAGAAAAGTTTTACCCTTCCTATGATATCCATATCCCAAAAAAATACATAATGAATTAGCCGAAATAAGGAAAAAAAAAAGGCATATAATCAAGTACATTTATCCATAACAAAACTATATCATAAAAATTAATCACTTAGATTATTCTACTAGGCCATTAAATAATTGTATTTCAAAATGAATACTACCCACCAACCTTATTGAGTTGCATAAAGAAAGAATAAACTATATATGTTGAAGT